>JAJOOS010011905.1:0-35424 GCA_029582725.1 Solanum chiquidenum
TACCTCATATTAGACATCATAATCGATGTTTGGCTTAGTTATTACTTCGCACCAATCGACACTAGCCTATTAGATAGTATCACACTAAATCTATGTTGATAATTCTTTTCTTGTTGATTACCTCCTTGGTACGGCAAGTAGCAACAACGTGAGTTCTAATGTTTGCAACCGCTAAAAGGACTTCTAAACGAAAGAATTATCAATGCATGCACTACACTATTCAAGAATTGTTTATTTACTATTCATACTTTGTTAATTGCCCATGGTTACCACAACCCTAGTTGCGGAGTTTAGTTACCCATAATCATATGAACACAATTCATGGTTTTAGATGAAAGAATTATGAACATACGTAAGAAGAATAATGAACCCATAATTTCAACTTGAATTTCAACATCAAAATCTTCACACCGAACTTAGGAAATTAATAATTGCTAAAGTTGCAAGTTAATCTCCCAAGTCAAGAACTAGAATAGAATAATAATGTCTAACCCCCAAAAACGAGGTTTTCATTCCCTATTTATAGAAAACAAGTCCTAAATAAAAAGGGAAACAAAATAAGGAAAGTTTTGTTCAGGCACGCGTCTTCAATCCACGAGACTGACTCACGGACCGTCAATGGATCTACGGTCTGTGAGTCCCTTCCGTCAGCCAAGACTTAGAAAATATTTCAGCTTCCCAAAATCCAGCTTCTCTGAAGCAAACGACGGATGTGCAGTACGGACCGTAGATCTATCTACGGTCCATCAATCCCCTTCCGTAGCTCCACACTTAGAATCTTCAAAATCAGGTACTGGAACCTTCGCACTATCAATCTACGGATCAACAGTACAGTTCGTAGATCCATCTACGGACCGTCAATGGCCACCGTGGTTCCACCCTTGGTCAGATTTCTCTGATTTGCCTCCATGCCTTGGTTGCTGATCTA
Organism: Solanum chiquidenum; assembly: GCA_029582725.1. Classification (NCBI taxonomy): domain Eukaryota; kingdom Viridiplantae; phylum Streptophyta; class Magnoliopsida; order Solanales; family Solanaceae; genus Solanum; species Solanum chiquidenum. The sequence continues at coordinate 929 of JAJOOS010011905.1, forward strand.
CGGCCACCATATACGGAGCGTCAATGGACCTACGGTCCGTAGATCACCTCCGTAGATACCCTTTTCTGCATTTATTTCAGTTGTCTCTTAAATTCCACGCTTGAACATCTTTCCTGGAAAATATGATAAAAAACAATACGAAAAGGCCCTAGACACACACAACTTGTAAGTGAAATATAGTAGAAATACCGTAAACTCACGGTATATCAGTAGGGCTTGAAGAAAAAAGTCTTTTTCACTCAATTTCTTTGGAGAATCATAACTAAGGTATTGTAATCCTTCATCCATGGAGCCCCTCCAAACTCAATTTCTTAACTAGTGATTTCCCCAAAAGTTAGGGTTTGACTTCAATCTTATGGGTTTTTTCCAAAAACGTTTTAATGGTTGTTTTATGATGGATTATGATTAAACGGATGATTTATTCTTGATTTATGATTAATTTTCCCAAGAACCCATGAAACCCATATTTCCCCAATTTATGCCTTTGTGTTGTGGGTGACTTGATGAAGGAAGAATACTATGAGGTTGTGCTTGTAGTAATTTAGTTAATTAAATCATGCCATTATCCATATATAATTTAGTAAATCTAGATGTGTTTGATGGAATGTGATCCTTGACCCAAGAGGGATAAAACATGAGAATTATACATGATTGTGGACTCATTGTATAATTTATGAACATGATTATAATCTAATTGTTGTGTTGATTGAAAGTTCATTCTCTTAAACACATAATGAACATGATGTGAAAGATTTTCTCACAATATGATGATTCTAAGGTTGAAAGGTCATTCTCACCTATAGCATCTATGAGTTATCTTATGAATTGTGTTGGATTAAGTGTCAAGGTACTATTCCATACATATTAAATTAATGCAAGACTAAACATGTAGTTGTGGGAAGTAATGCTTAGCACCGATTGTATATTGAATATGAGATAGAGGCTTTCCCGTTAAGTAAGGTTGTGTTTCTAAAAGTAATCTCATGAGATAGAGGCTCCTCGTGTAAGGTTGGGGTTGGGGTTTCTAGTAACAATCTCCTTATCCCATAACTATGTGCCCCCATAGGTTATTTAGCTAGTGGATCCACCTAAAATATAATACATATTATTTCTACCTTAGGCAAGTAGGACACCTCTTTTCGGTGTGGGGCATGACACCGGATTCCATGTTAAGCTCACATGGTCTATGTCGGTTAAGTCTTATTCCCACCATGACAAGGATATGAACAAGAACATGAATTATGAATGATGGTTACTCAATAAGCTTTACTTATCTGGTGTAGCATTATGGGATCTTATTCATGCATTGCACCAGTATGCTTTGAGGGTACAAATGGTATGGTTCTCTTATGATGTTTGTATTTATGTAATGAATAGGCTTATGACTTATGCTTCTCCATTATCTTCAACATAATGCTTTAAACTAGTAAATGACATGCATTTAACTAAAATGTCCTTCTTAGCATGTTTTCATGATTTTGTGCATGAATATCATACTTAGTGCATTTTTATACTAACCCATATTTCTCTACATTTTTCCTAAAGTGTAGGTTCCGGTTCTTAAGACGATTATCCTTTGAGTCAAGCTTTGAATGACTACTCTCCCTGCTTGTGGTGAATCCTCATGATTCGAGGAGAGGATATTTCACTTTGAGTTTCATTTTAGTACTCTCTTTTCGGATTATGTTGTTGGGGCTGTGACCCTATTTGGACTCCTGAATTGTAATAGATGGCTAATTAATACAAGTTAGACTTCTGCTTTTCTTTTATAAAAGATATTTGGACTTAAATGTGTTTTACTCTTTATTGTTCTTTACTTATGTTATGATATACTAAGCGGCTTACATGGTGCCTTTCGGGGTCTCATATGCCATGTTACGTCTAAGGGGTATCCTTGGGTCGTAACAAACTTGGTTATCAAAGAATAAGGTTTAGAATGATTCTAGGATGATGTCTCATAAGCCACGTCTAATACAGTCTTATACATGAGTGTGAAGCACGCCACACTTATGATTGAGAGGCTATAAGATGTTTAGGAAATTTCACTTCTTTCATTACTCTTAAGTCGTGCCTTAGAGTTTCACTCTATAAAGTCCCTCTCCTAATTCTTCTCTTGTGCCTTCAAAAAATGAATACACACAGGGCTAATGCTAGAAGGATGGAAGAGGAGAATGTGAATCAAGAAGCTCCTCCCCAAGGTCCTCGAGCTCCGATTGATCCTTCGTCTATGTCAAATGAGAAAGTTAGGTCGGCTTTTCAATTGTTGGCCCAAGCTATGATAACTCAAGTTCAAGCTTTGACCACTCAAGTCCAAACAATGGATGTTGGGACTCATGTGAATCTTAATATGAATTCGATTGCTTCTAGATTGAGGGATTTTGCAAGAATGAACCCTCCCGAGTTCCTTGGTTCCAAAGTGGGAGAGGATCCTCAAGAATTTGTGGAAGAGGTTCATAAGATAATTGATGACATGGGGATGACTTCGGTAGAAAAAGCGGAGTTAGACGCGTACCAATTGAAGAGTGTGACCCAAGTATGGTATACTCAATGGAAAAACAATAGGCTGGTAGGAGCAGTTCCAATAGAGTGGGAAGTGTTCAAATCGGCATTCCTTGATAGGTTATTTACCCAAGAGATGAGGAAAGCTAAGGTGGAAGAATTCATTAACCTTCATCAAGGAGGTGTGAGTGTTCAAGAATATTCTCTAAAGATAACTCAATTGTCCAAGTATGCTCCGGCTATGGTAGCGGATCCAAGGGATATGATGAGTAGGTACTTGACGGGTGTGTCCAAAGTGGTAAGAAAAGAATTTCATACAGCAATTCTCCTTCATGATATGGATATCTCACGTCTTATGGTGTATGCCCAACAAATGGAGGATGAGAAATTCTAAGGCAACAATAGGGATGTGAAAAGAGCTAGTATCGGTGATGGGAATTTCTCCAATGCTAAGTCTGATGGACAAGGTCGACAAAGGTTCAAAAAAAGGTTTTTAAACCAAGACTCTTCTAGTGCTCCAAAGGCCAACAAGGATAGGGTGTATAACCCTAAACCTCAAGGAGGTTGTGATAAGGGAACTACTACGGCAAAACATGTAGTGCCAAATGTGGAAAGAGACATGATGGTAAGTGTCTAGCCGATACGGGTGCTTGTTGTGATTGCGGTAAGAGTGGTCATCAATTGAAAAATTGTCCAACACTCACGACCAAGGGGATAGAATATAAGTAACCTCCTCAAGCAGTTCAAACTCCAATGCCCAAAAGCAAAACCGCTTTGATGCTCTTCAATCCCTAGGTGACCAAGAGAGCTCCCCAGATGTTGTGACCAATGTGTTAAAAGTCTTTTCATCTTTTATCTTGATGTATATTCCTTGTTAGATCCCGGTGATACTTTGTCTTTTGTGACACCTTTTGTGTCCATGAAGTTTGAAATACTCCCCGAAGTGTTAGTAGACACTTTTTCGGTTTCTACCCCGGTTGGTGACTTGGTAGTGGCTAAAATAGTCAATAGAAGTTGTACCATTTCTTTGTCCCATAAAGTTACTTTGGTGGACTTGGTAGAGTTGGACATGTTAGACTTTGATGTGATATTGGTTATGAATTGGTTGTATGCATGTTATGCCTCTATCGATTGTAGGACTCGGGTGGTTAAGTTTCAATTTCCAAATGAACCTATTTTAGAATGGAAGGGGGGGAATTCTATCCCTAGAGGTCAATTTGTTTCTTGCCTTAAAGTTAGGAAAATGATCTCCAAAGGGTGCATTTACCATCTTGTAAGGGTAATGGATATTGAGTCCGATCTCTAGAGTCTGTTCCGGTAGTAAATGAGTTTCCAAAAGTTTTCCCCAATGATTTGCCCGGTATTCCTCCCGAGCGGGAAATATATTTTGGCATTGATCTTTTACCGGATAGAAAACTTTTCTTCATTCCTCCATATAGAATGTCTTCGGCTGAGTTGAAAGAGTTAAAAGAGCAACTAAAGGATTTATTAGATAAGGGCTTCATCGGACCTAGTATCTCTCCTTGGGGTGCTCCAGTGTTGTTTGTTAGAAAGAAGGATGGGTATCTTAGAATGTGCATCGACTATCACCAATTGAACAAAGTCACCATAAAGAATAAATATCCCCTTCCGAGAATTGATGACTTGTTTGATCAACTTCAAGGGAATAGCTTTTTATCCAAAATTGACCTTCGTTCGGGTTATCACCAGATAAGGGTGAGAGGAGTCGATATTCCGAAGACGGCCTTTAGGACCCAGTATGGTCACTATGAATTTGTGGTGATGTCATTTGGGTTGACAAAGGGCCCGGCGGCATTTATGGATTTGTTAAATAGTGTGTTTAGGCAATACCTAGACATGTTTGTGATTATATTTATCGACAATATTTTGATCTACTCAATAAATGAGAGTGATCATAAGGACCATTTGAGAATTGTATTGCCAGTTCTTAAGGACCAACAACTTTTTGCAAAGTTTAGCAAGTGTGAATTTTGGTTAAGGTCTGTAGCTTTCCTTGGTCATATTGTGTCAAGTGAGGTAGATCCTAAAAAGATGGATGCGGTCAAGATTTGACCTATACCTCTAACTCCTTCTGACATTAGAAGATTTTTGGGTTTGGCCGGTTACTATAGGAGGTTTATTGAGGGGTTTTCATCCATTGCTTCTCCATTAACGTCTTTGACTCAAAAGAAATCTAAGTTTGAGTGGTTGAAGGCTTGTGAGAAAAGCTTCCAAGAGTTGAAGGATAGAATTACTTCCGCTCTGGTGTTGACCTTACCGGAGGATAATGATGGTTTTGTTGTATATTGTGACGCCTCTAGAGTTGGTTTGGTATGTGTCCTCATGCAAAATGGTAAAGTGATTACCTATGATTCAAGGCAACTTAAAGTCCATTAGAAGAATTATCCGACCCATGATCTTGAATTAGCGGCAGTAGTATTTCCTTTGAAAATATAGAGACATTACTCGTATGGGGTGCATGTGGATATTTTCAGCGATCACAAGAATCTTCAATATGTGTTTACTGAAAACGACTTGAATCTCCGACAAAGAAGGTGGTTAGAACTTTTGAAGGACTATGACATGAGTGTCCTTTACCACCTCAGCAAAGCTAATGTTGTAGCGGATGCACTTAATAGATTGTCCATGGGTAGTGTGGCTCATGTAGGGGATGAAAACAAAGAATTGGGTCGTGAGGTGAATAGATTGGTCCGACTAGGTGTCCAACTAGTGGATTCCACCAAGGGTGGTGTCAAGTTCCATAATGGTTCCGAATCGTCCTTCGTATTGGATGTGAATTCTAAGAAAGATCTTGATCCTTTATTGGTTGAGTTGAAAAAATTGGTACTCAAGAAGTATGTTGAGGCTTTCTTCCAAAGGAGAGATGGGGTACTTAGGTACCAAGGTCAATTATGTGTTCCAGATAGTGATGGTTTGAGGGCGCACCATTGCTGTGACTCAATTTTAAAATAGTTGAATGATTTTTTTTTAAAACAAGGGTAAACGGGATAAAGGGAGTCGCCACCTAATATTTAGAAAAACTAGGAAACCAATTAACAAATTAATTTAAAAGAATGTCTACGAAACTATTTGATTCTAGGTAAGTGGTTCAAGTTATTCCTAAAGAAAGGTGTTAGGCATCCTTCGAAATCCACAACTGTGGGTCCTGGCTGTATTCATTTTTTCAAATTGAGGAAGAGATAACAATAATATAAACATGTGATATACACAAGTAATAAAATAGAACAATAATGTAAGAAATGGCCTAAAGTTTTCCTAACATGGATATATACAAGATAATGAATAAAGAATATAATCCGAACTTCATTCGAATAGTTTCACTGGAAAGCAACTCTGTGTACCTGTAAAGACACTTAGTAAAAGTTTTAGTAATGAAAAAATATGAATAAATAAATAATAACTTAAAACTAAAAATCCATCTTATTAACATCGGAGGTCTTGGAAATTGACGGTAATTTCTTCATTGACCAATTTTAACAAACAAAATATGAACATAAACTAAATTTCCATCTTTTAAAATGGGGAGGCCTCCAAAACCGACAGAGAGATTTTCTCATTGGCCAATTTTAACAAATAAAACAATTTAATACAGCACAAAGTATCTAAATTTAACCTCAAACAAAATGAATAAACATAATAATAGTAATAATGATAATACTAATAACGAAAACAACACCAACAATTACATTAATAACAAGACTACTGCTAATAATAATAATAATAATAATAATATTTTAGTAACAGAGGTCACCAGAACTTCCTTAAAATGAATGCAACTAACTATTTTATCTTTTGTTTTTAAGAAAATAAAATTAACTTATGTTAAGCAAAAGTAGAGAGAAGGCCCAAAATTGTCCTTCATCTTTGGGTTAAGACTCAAAGTCATCCTTGAGTTTTTCACATGGAGCACTAATAGTCCCTCATGTTTGCAATATTGGTGCACTTTTGGTCCTCCCCTAAACTTTTGCCTATTTTTTAACATTAATTTTGTTCATAATTTTATGTAAGGAATGTCCAATCGTCTTTTTATATATTTAGTAGAAATAATAATTCTATGTGAGAGAAGGTGAGAAGAAGAACACATTGTTATATTCAGTATAAATATTACTGTAGCTAAACTAAGAACATTTTAACATATGACATTGCAACAAAAGAAAATTTTGTAATATTGTACGTGAAATTGTCGTGATAAATCTCTTGACTTTACCTGCAATACAATTTCTACTAAACAAAATAATGTGCTTTTCTTCTCACAATCTCAAATGGAGTTATTATTTCTGCTAAATATATAAAATGAAGATTAAACATTCCATATATAAATTATGAATAAAATCAATATTAAAAAATAGGCAAAATTTTGAAGGAAGACCAAAAGTGCACCAATATTGCAAACATGAGGGACTATTAATGCTTCATGTGAAAACTCAAGAATGACTTTGAGTCTTAACCCAAAAATGAGGGACTATTTTGAACCTTTTCTCGTAAAAGTAAAACAGCAAAATAAATTACTTAAACAACCAACCAATAGAATGACTAAAGAAATAAAATAAACAATAAATAACTAACCCAAAAATAGAACGATTAACTCAAAAGTAACTATAATCAATTCAACTGAAGAAAGAGTACCCAGATTACCTAAAAATTACTATATTCATTAAAAAATTAACTCAAAACAAACCAATAATCAGTAAGAAACAGAGCAAAAATAATGAAAATTGAAGAACTAAGGTCATCAATACAACAGTAATGATATAAAACCAAGTAAAATAAAGCTACAAGGGTAAAAATGTCATTGGAAAAAAACGGAAGTTGTAGGGCAGATTCGGTTCGCCGTAATTGAGCTTAACGCCGGCGTTTCGGTGGAACTCTATCTGGTCTGAAACAACGATGGGTGGTTTTGGTATTGGGTCGGTTCGCCGGAGATGGAATTTCTCTTTGCCGAGTAGTAGGTGGTTGTACAAACTCGAAGCTATTGGTAACCTGCAAAATGGAAGAAAAATGGTGAAAGGAGAGAGGGGAAGGGGTCTGGTACGAGCTGCTGGTCGTAGCAGTGTTATTTCGACTTGTAGCTAGCCAAAAAACATAAAAGTAGAAGGGGTCGTTTGAGATTGATGTTTTGGTGGTTGTTGTTTGCTGGTTTATTTGGAGGTTTCAATTGGAAGAAAGAAGAAAGTGGAAACAGTGAGAGGATTCTGGTGGTGCTCCGGTGGTCTGGTAGTTGTGGGTTTGAAGTTGGAGGTTGGCTTGGGACGCCTCTCATCGGAGTCGCGTTGGAGAGGAGAAGAGTAAGCTGGGCAGTGGCGTATATGAAAAAATTGACCAGTGGGGTCTCTTTTGGTGTAAGAAAATAGAGAAACGGGATGGGATTTTTGTTGCTCTGTTGAAGAGCTTCAGTGAGTAACAATGGAGTTTTGGGGTCTTTTGGGTGGTGGACTTGCCGGCTTCCGGCGGAGCTTCGTTGACTTGCCGAAAAATAATGAATAATTAAAGAATATAAAAATCTGTAAATTACACTCCTAAAAATTTTATCCACCACTCCTTAACTTAATAAGCAAGCTATTCTTTAAATAGGAGAATTGAAAACCACAAATAGTACAATATCACTATCTTAAAATCGTGGACCAAAACCATCGATTAATAAAATATATGTGTATGAAATATTATCCATATCTAAATGAATTTATGGATGGGGTAAACTATCAAAATGCATATTAACAAATGTAATGGATAAAATGAATATGAAAAAATGTAATGACATGTAAAAAAATACAATTTAACAGAAATAATTATTTTATAAAAAATGAATGAATATTTGAACGTATTCAACCGGCTGTGAAAAAATAATATAAACAAAATTAACTTGTAAAAATTCTAATACTTTGAGAATAAGGATAATTATCAACAAATTGCATGAAAATGACAAAACATGTATTTTGAACTATTTAAAAAATAAAATACTTAAAAAATATTAACTTTAGAAATATCATACCAAAATTTGGTGTCAACAACTTGCCCCTTTGTTTGATTAGGATCAATGAAAGAGATCCTGGTAAAACAAAACTGACGAACCCAATTTGGTTTGATAAACTTTGAACAAAACAATATGACACGTTAGTAGAGATTTTGAGCAATACTCTACGTCCGCCAATGGGTTGAAAATAGCAAACAAATGTCAAGGATTGATTGTAAACTAAACAACATTCACATACCTTCGATGTTACTTTCAAAATTGCACAATGAAGGTAGTGTACCTCTTTGAAAGGAGGATGATGTCAACAACATGTCATTTTGAAGGAGGTAACGACTTAACTTGTCTCTTGAAAGGAAGACGACTCAACTTGAATATAACATGTCACTTTGAACGAGGTGACAACCCAACATGCCTCTTGAAAGGCAGACAACCTAATTTGAATATAACATGTCATTTGAAAGGAGATGGCAACCCAACGTGTCTCTTTGAAAGGCAGATGATCCAATTTGAATATAACATGTCACTTTGAACGAGGTGACAACCCAATGTCTCTTTGAAAGGCGGACGACCCAATTTAAATATAACATGTCACTTTGAACGAGGTGACAACCCAACGTGCCTCTTTGAAAGGCGGACGACCCAACTTGAATATAACATGTCACTTTGAATGAGGTGTAAATGAGGTGATAAACTAACGTGTCTCTTTGAAAGGTGGACGACCCAACTTGAACATAACATGTCACTTTGAATGAGGTGACAACCCAACGTCTCTTTGAAAGGTGGACGACCCAAATTGAATATAGCATGTCACTATGAATGAGGTGACAACCCAACATGTCTCTTTGAAAGGCGGACGACCCAACTTGAACTTAACATGCCATTTGAAGGGAGATGACAACCCAATCTTGAACTTAATATGAATGGTGTATCACAAAATCCGCAATAACAATGTTAGTAACAAATATAACATAAATGCAACATAAATTATGAAACATGGCCTCATATGAACAAGGTATTAACAAATGCAACAATTTAAACTTAATAACATCATGAATAAAAAAATGTCAATTTTAAATGGAATAACAAAATAAAAAGTATCATATTGAACGGCATGCCAAACCAATTTGAAAAAAGAATCATTTTATTTGAGATAACAAATTAATTTTTAAAAAGATGTCATTTTAAAGGGTATTTCTACCCAAGTTTAAAAAGATGTCATTTTGAAGGATATGACTATCCAAATTTAAAAGATGTCATTTTGCAGGGTATGACGATCTTAAAATAAAATTTTAACTATGAAACAGTCCACAAAGTTACTTGGACAAGTATCAACAATGAAACGGTCCACAAAGTTGGTTTGGACAAAAATAAATAATGAAACTGTCCACAAAGTTGGTATGGACAAATATCAACAATGAAACGGTCCACAAAGTTGGTATGGACAAATATCAACAATGAAATGGTCCACAAAGTTGGTATGGATAAATCTCAACAATGAAATGGTCCACAAAGTTGGTATGGACAAATATCAACAATGAAACGGTCCACAAAGTTGGTATGGATAAATATCAACAATGAAATGGTCCACAAAGTTAGTATGGACAAATATTGAAAAGTGGGTTTCAACCCATTTTTATTTTATGAACAATAAAATATATTTTATTTTGATTAGCGCCAACAATAGTATTGTATAAAAATTTCTCACAATTCTTTCTCTTTCAAATAAGATTGACTTCGAGGTAATTCGTATGGACTCAAGTTGTACCTCAAATGTACTTAAGTAACGACAATATTTGTCCATCTTGCTACAAAAAAAGACTTTGAACTAGACCTAAAATCATGTTTCAAGTGCCCTCACTACAAAGAAAGTTTCAATTTGCACACATTTAAAGTATTTTAATTTGGGAACATCTGGAAAAGCATACTCACACTCAAAATAAATGTTCAACACATGCAATTGTGATACCAGAGGCTTGGCCTTCAGGTAAATCTCCCCTAATGTGAGAACATTTGAACTAAAATTATGTAGGGCTTATTAATATCTTGTAATGTAGGCTTAGAGACGGGTAGGATAGTCATTTGGGATAAAAGTGACTTATTCCCTTCTTGAGCATTGCACTGGATTGATGCTTTCAACATTTGTTACGCTTTTAGCGTTTGGTCCTTTTTGTTGCCCCTTCCTTTTGTACTCTTTGACTTCTTTTGAAGATTTGCTCGTCTGAGTTTTTCCCCTTCTCATAATCTTTTGAACTTTCTCCTTTTTGGTTGGAGTGTTTTTCTTCTTTTGTTGAAATTTTGCTTTCTTGAACTTGTAAGGATTTTGAACTTTTTCTTCTTTCTTTGAAGTCACTTTTGTATTCTTGACTTTCAGGGACCTTGATAGTTATTTTCTTTAACAAATTTAAACTTTGAATCTTCTTTTGTAACTTGCACGTTCTGTGCGCTCAAGAAAGTCAGGCCAAAAGAGGGATAGTGCGTATAAGCACTCAGAAAGGGTATACGGTAAAATGTAGTTGTCCAAAGAAAAGGCTTAAGGCTCAAAGTGGGGACATACTAAGGATTGATGTCATTTCGTAGGTTTTGAAAGGCTCAAACGTTTCAAAGAAGGCCTACGATTATTTTTCAAATGAAACATTACTCTTAATTTCACCTCAACAAACATTTAGGCCAACTTCTAGATCAACAAAACAACACAATTGAATTTAATTCAAATGCTCCCCACACAATGCACATGAAACAATGAATCTGGTTTTTTATAATCTTGAATGTATGCAAGAGAATATTTTCAAGTGTAACAAAAGTATGAATGGGAGGTACCAAAAGAATCTATGGTTTAACAAGTAGACAATCTTCTCTATTGTACAAATTATTTTTCACATGCACACTTGAATTGTGTTGGCACCCACCAACTCAAAAATTAGTTTTAAAATATGAACATTTTAAAAAGAATAAAAAATAAATATTTTTTTGAAAAAACAATACCGAACCCTGCAAGGGCTACCTACGTATCTCAATTATGAGAATTAGGTCTGCGTAGTTCGTTTAGATATGCCATTAAACCTATATTTTGAATAACAAATGAATTTTTGAAAGGAAAAATAATGTGAATTAAAACCAATGAGCCACATTGAAAAGCGGAAAACCCAAATTTAACAATTTTTTTTTATTATTATTTAAAGAAAACTCAACATGAATGAAGAAATCAGTGAGTCACATTGAAGGGCGGACCACCCAAATTTAACCAAAAAAAAATTAATTAAAGAAAAAGTAAAAAACAGATTCACATTGAGGCCGGACAACCGAACTTAAAAAAAATGCCAAACAATTTTATTTTAGTTTTTGAAAGGGAGTAAATTAATGAGTTACATTGAAGGGCGGACAACCCAAACTTTAAAAATGTCAAATAAAACAATATTTTTAATGTTATGTAGGATAAATAAAGTCGAAGATATACATTGAATATAACATTATGTACAAAACATTAACGCAAAAGGTACAAACCAACTCAGAGTGATGCCTGATAAATCTTGAGTCTGAGTACAACCTTGGTGAAATTTTTGAGAGCATTCCTTAAAAATTGTGTCCCTTTTACAGCTTTAACAACCTTCGATATTCAATTTTGTAGCAACTGTCTCCTTTGTAAAAAATTTGGAGACCTCCTCAAAAAATGTTGCCCCAGTTTTTCGCTTTGAAATAATGGAAAGCTTACGGGGAACATGACTGAGCCATTATGACGCCAACGTATCTCATTGAAGCAGGAATCAGGTCAAACGTAGTTCCAATAAATTGTAACTTAAATGAATATTGAACTCAGATAATGAATGTTCTATCGCTAGGTGTTAAGAGTGAGCTTTATTTAAAAGTGGAACGGTACCCCAAGCGAACTACTTGGGGTGCGGAAAATAGCGACCGTTTACCATCCAGTGGTCAACTACATTAGCCAGGGTACCCAATAAACAATTTGGATAACGAACAACTGCGGTCCGCATAATCATCCTTTAAGTAAGAAATAAAAAATGTCAAATGATGGAAATTATGTCATGAATGCAATGACAAAGTACAACGAATAATGAATAAATAATGAGTACAATATGCAAATAATCAAAAATATATACAAGATATAATGAATAACACAATAAAAGAATAGTCTCCTCAATTTGAAAAAATAAACCCATAATGATTAGAACCTCTATGTCCCCAGCAGAGTCGCCATTCTGTTGACATCTTTTGAGATGGTGCAACGTCGTGGTGACTCAATTTTAAAAGAGTTAAAAGAGTTTTTTTTTAAAAAGGGTAAAGGGATTAAAGGGAGTCGCCACCAATTTTTTAAGAAAACTAGGAAACCAATTAACAAATTAACTTAAAAGAAAGTCTACGAAACCAATTGATTCTAGGTAAGGGGTTCAAGTTTTTTTGAAAGGAAGGTGTTAGGCATTCTTCGAAATACACAACTGTGGATCCCGACTGAATTCATTTTTTCAAATTGAGGAGGAGATAACAGTAATATAAACATGTGATATACACAAGTAATAAAATAAAACAATAATGTAAGAAATGACCTAAAGTTTACCTAACATTGATATATAGAAGATAATGAATAAAAAATATAATTCGAACTTCATTTGAATAGCTTCAATGGGAAGCAACTCCGTGTACATGTAAAGACACTTAGTAAAAGTGTTAGTAATGAATAAATCAAATAATAACTTAAAAATAAAAATCCGTCTTATTAACGTGGGAGGCCTTGGAAATCGACGATAATTTATTCATCGGCCAATTTTAACAAATAAAATATAAACATAAACTAAATTTTCATCTTTTAAAATGGGGAGACCTCCAAAACCAATGAAGAGATTTTTTCATTGACCAATTTTAACAAATAAAACAATCTAATAAAGCACAAAGTATATAAAATTAACCTCAAACAAAATGAATAAACATAATAATAATAATAATGATATTACTAATAACAATAACAACCCCAACAGTAATATTAATAACAAGACGACTACTACTACTACTAATAATAATATTATAGTAACAGAGGTCACCAAAACTTCCTTAAAATGAATGCAACTAACTATTTTATCTTTTTTTTAAAGAAAATAAAATAAACTTATGTAAGCAAAAGTAAAACAACAATATAAATGTCTTAAACAATGATGGCTGGTCTGAAACAATGATGGGTGGTTTTGGTATTGGGTCAGCTCGCCGAAGACGGAATTGCTCTTTGCTGAGTAGTAGGTGGTTGTGCAAACTCGGAGCTACTGGAGACCTGCAAAATGGAAGAAAAATCGTGAAAGGGGAGAGGGGAAGGGGTCTGGTACGAGCTGCTGGTCGCAACAGTGTTGTTTCGGCTTGGAGCCAGCCGGAAAATAGAAAAGTAGAAGGGGTCGTTTGAGGTTGATGTTTAGGTGGATTGTTGTTTGCTGGTTGATTTGGAGGTTTTAGGTGGAAGAAAGAAGAAAGTGGAAACGATGAGAGGATTCTGGTGGTGCTCCAGTGGTCTGGTAGTTGTGGGTTTGAAGTTTGAGGTTGGCTTGGGTCGCCGCTCGTCGGAGTGGCGTTGGAGAGGATAAGAGTAAGCTGAGCAGTGAGCGTATATGAGAAAATTGACCAGTGTGGTCTCTTTTCGTGTGAGAAAATAGAGAAACGGGATGGGATTTTGATTGCTCTGTAGAAGAGCTTCAGTGAGGAACAGTGGAGTTTTGGGGTCTTTTGGGTGGTGGACTCGCCGGATTCCGGCGGAGCTCGAGTGACTTACCGAAAAATAATGAACAATTAAAGAATATAAAAATTTGTAAATTACACCCCTAAAATTTTTATCCACCACCCCTTAACTTAATAAGCAAGCTATTCTTTAAATAGGAGAATTGAAAACCATCAATAGTAGAGTACCACTATCTTAAAACTGTGGACCAAAACCATCGATTAATAAAATATTTGTGTATTAAATATTATCCATATCCAATGAATTTATGGACGGTGCAAAATATCAAAATGCATATTAACAAATATAACATATAAAATGAATATTAAAAAAATGTAACGACATGTAAAAAATATAATTTAACAGAAATAATGATTTTATAAAAAATAAACAAATATTTGAACGTATTCAACCGGCTGTGACAAAATAATATAAACAGAATTAACCGATAAAAATCCTAATACTTTGAGAATAAAGATTATTATAAACAAATTGCATTAAAATGACAAAACATATATTTTGAAATATTTAAAAAATAAAATATTTAAAAAGTATTAACTTTAGAAATATCAGACCAAAATTTGGTGTCAACAGAAGGGACCTTGAATGTGAAGTAAATGATTGGGTCTATTTGAAAATCTCACCCATGAAGGGTGTGATGAGGTTTGGCAAGAAAGGAAAACTTAGTCCCCGGTATGTAGGCCCATATCAAATTTTGAAGCGTATTGGGAAAGTTGCCGATGAGTTGGATTTGCCAAATGAGTTGGCCCCGGTTCACCCGGTATTTCATGTTTCTAATTTTAAAAAGTGTATTGGAGATCCGGTATCCATTATTCCCCTAGAAGGGTTGGGAGATGATGAAAGTGTGTCATATGAAGAGGTTCCGATGGAAATCCTAGACCGACAAGTCAAGAGATTGAGAAATAAGGAAATAGCTTCCGTGAAGGTTTTATGGAGAAATCATTTAGTTGAGGGTGCTACTTGGGAGGGAGATGCATGAAGTCCCGATATGGTAATCTTTTTCCTTCTACTCCTATTCAAGCTTGAGGTAATTAGTTCCTCTTGAGTTTTAGTGTTTTGGAGGTCATGTGTGTTATATGAGCTTTGCCATGATTTCCTTATGATATGCATGTTCTTTATGAAATACATGTTTAGTAAGAAAATGAGTTTTCATGGTTTATGTTCCTTATGTTGTTGTGCATTTAGTATGAGTTGCCTAATTGACTCCATGAGATAAGTTGATGATCATGCTTTAGTATGCTTTTGAGAGGAATTGTATATTGGCTCCACTATATTGTGTTGAACATGATCTTTGTTGGAGAAGTTAGTTCATCCTATGAATATGAGAAATATTGAGTTTCATGCATATTGGGTTGTGAGATGTAGTTCCTACTTCCTTGTATTGCATAGACTATGTTTTGAGATGGAGTTGATCTTTCCTCCTTTGAATTGTACATTTATTTTAATGTTTCATGCATGATGGCTGCTAGTCTTGAGTCTTTAATTTCGTAAGGTGTCTAGAACAACATTCGAGGACAATTGTTCCCAAGGGAGAGATAATGTAACACTCCAAAAACTAGTAGGCTAAACTAGAGTTAAACGTGAGGGTAACGTTAGGAGTAAAGGGCAAGGGCCAAGAGAATTGGGTGAGGGCCATGGCTAAGGGGCCAAGGCTGCCCAAAAAGTGCCTAGCCACTGCCCACCATGACCACTAGGGTTTTCACGACCTGTGGTGTCCACCATGACCCGTGGTGGGTGAGGCAGTGAGCCCCTCAAGCTGTCCAAAATGGCCTCCTCCACACGCGCCACTTCACGGTTCGTGAAGGCCTTGACGACTCGTGGGAGTGGCCGCAGACTTGCCTTCAAGTATGGGGTTTAAGGGGGGAGTAGCATAGCTACTGGTCAAGGAACCACGGGCACCACCACAGGCCATGGTGCCCTTGACGGCTCATGAAGGAGGTCGTGACCCCTAGACAACCCACCTTAAATGAGGGTTAAATTGGTCTTTTCCTTTTTAAGTCCTATTAAAGTGAAGTCATTTTGGGTAAGTTTAGGGTCACTATATAAGTCAATTTTAAGTGAAATTCACTAAAACTAAGTCATTCTTCACAACACCCAAATCAAATCCCAAAATGTTCATCTTCTCTAAAAAGTTCTCTCTAGAACTCAAGGAAAAAGAAGAGTAGAATTGGAGCTAGGGTTTGAAGAAACAAGGCTTTTCCACTCAATTTCTTTTGAGAATCATAACTATGGTATGGTAGTCCTTCATCCTTGGATAGTTTTCATCCATGGATCCCCTCCAAACTCAATTTCTAAATTAGTTATTTCCCCAAAAGTTAGGGTTTGACTTCAATCTTATGGGTTCTTTCAAAAATCATTTTACTGGTTAATTTATGATGGATTATGATTGAATTAATGATTTATTGATGATTTATTCTTGATTTATGATTAATTACCCCAAGAACCCATGAAACCCCATATTTCCCCAATTTATGCCTTTGTGATGTGGGTGAATTGATGAAGGAAGAATACTATGAGGTTGTGCTTGTAGTAATTTATTTTATTAAATCATGTTATTATCCATATAAAATGTAGTAAATCTAGATGTGTTGGATGGAATGTGATCCTTGACCCAAGAGGGGTAAAACATGAGAATTATACATGATTGTGGACTCATTGTATATGCTTTATGAACATGATTATAATATAATTGTTGTGTTCATTGAAAGGTCATTCTCATAAACACATAATGAACATGAAGTGAAAGGTTTTCTCACAATATGATGATTCTAAGATTGAAAGGCCTATATAATCTATGAGTTATCTTATGAATTATGTTGGATTAAGTGTCAAGGTACTCTTCCATATATATGAAATTAATGCAAGACTAAACATGTAATTGTGGGAAGTAATGCTTAGCACCGAGTGGATATTGAATTTGAGATAGAGGCTCTCCCGTTAAGTAAGGTTGGATTTCTTAAAGTACTCTCATGAGATGGAGGCTCCCCTATTAAGTAAGGTTGGGGTTTCTATTAACAATCTCCGTATCTCATAACTATGTGCCCTCATAGGTTATTTAGCTAGTAGATCCAACTAAAAGCTAATACATGTTAGTTCTACCTTAGTCAAGTAGGACACCTCTTTTCGGTGTGGGGAATGACACCGGATTCCATGTTAAGTTCACATGGTCTATGTCGGTTAAGGCTTATTCCCACCATGACAAGGATATGAACAAGAACATGAATTATGAATGATAGTTACACAATAAGCTTTAGCTAGGGTAGGGTTATGGGATCTTATTCATGCATTGCACTAGTATGCTTTAAGGGTACAAATGGTATGGTTCTCTTATGATGTGAATATTTATGTAATGAATATGCTTATGACTTATGCTTCTCCATTATATTCAACATGATGCGTTAAACTAGTAAATGGCATGCATTTAACGAAAATGTCCTTCGTAGCATGTTTTCACGATTTTGTGCATGTCTATCATACTTAGTGCATTTTTGTACTAACCCATATTTCTCTACATTTTTTCTAAAGTGTATGTAACGGTTCTTAGGGCGGTTATCCTTTGAGTCAAGCTTGGATTGACTATTCTCCTTTCTTGTGGTGAGTCCTCATGATTCAAGGATGGGACATTTCACTTTGAGTTTCTTTTTAGTACTCTCTTTTCGGATTATGTTGTTGGGGCTGTGATCCTATTTGGACTCATGAATTGTAATAGATTGCTAATTGAGACAAGTTAAACTTCCGATTTTCCTTTATAAAAGATATATGGACTTGAATATGTTTTACTCTTTATTGTTCTTTACTTATGTTATGATATTCTAAGCGTCTTACATGGTGCCTTTCGGGGTCTAATGTGCCATGTTACATGTAGGAGGTATCCTTAGGTCGTGACATTTAGCTCGCTCTTTTTGCTCCAATTGAAGGGACAACATTCTGGAAAAATTTGGTGGCCTAACTTTAGTTCGGCAGCTCGCTAAATAGTTCAGCGTCCTTGGAAAGCCCTCGACGATTGGGCATTAAGTAAAGGTTTCCTATTACTCTAATCTTCTCATTCGTTGATCCTTACTTGCTAGTATTGTTATTTAAATTAGTTGTATTTGCATTGAGGACACTACCTAGTCTTTCCTAGGGGTGTTTATGTAGAGCCCAACATTAGATTGTTGATTTTTAACCCCAGTTGATCCATCTCTTGAATGCCGATTTTGTGAATGTGGCTGTTTTCTCAAATATTTAAGTATCGGTTGTGATCAATACCGATGACTTGAATAGTGCTCTTGATTGAATGATATGTTTGTGCAAGTCCAATATGGAAAATTTGAGTTGCATAAGTCATGTGTGAACTCTTAGCATCTCATTATGACTAGTCAATTGTTGAAATGAGTCTTGTGATGGTCATTGCACACGAGCTCAAGTTGTAGAGTGATGATCGATGATTGTATTGAATGCCTTGTGTGGTGAAATTTTCTTAAAATATGTGCTCGGTGATACCTAGAACTTGCCCCATTGGTCCATTTGACTAATGTAGGTGATCGAAAGAAATTATCTTAGGGATAAATTTTGGAGAGTGAAAAAAATTGCCATTATACCTCTTTGTGACAACCTTGTGAGAGTGTGAACCTAGCTTGGCACCTTTTGAGTCTATCCTTTTATTTGGATGAAACATGAGCACATTTGACCTCTTTCCTCCCGACCTAAAATCTTCATAAAGCATTGGTTTGTTTTGAATAGCCAACTTAGGCAGTGTGGTGAAAAATAAGGAGAGTAAAAAAGTTAGTGAAATTCACCCTTAAAGGATCGTGTTGAAAAAAATGGAACCCCTCCATATAAAAAAGAGAGAAAGAAAAGAAAAGAAAAAGAAGAAAAATATTGAAAAAGAATGTTGCAATGAACCTTGTGCAGTGGATAAAATAAAAGGGGTATCCAATGAATAATGCTTAAAAGAACTTCGGGTGGATTGTGAAAATCAAAAAGAGTGAAAGAAAAGGAGAAAGAGTGAAATGCAAGCCATGCTTCATGAAGGTAGAAGACACTAAGCCAAAATGAGCATACATTTACCCTCAACCCTATTTCAAGCCTTGAATGACCTTAGTGATCTTGATTGAGATTAATGTCATGTTGATTGGAAAATACGGTCAAACATATGGGTGGAATCACACATGTGTTTATCTTTGAGAGTGTGATAGTTATTCTTGATTCCTTAATTCCTAAATTTTGATGAGCTTTGTGTGGGCATGGAATAATTCTTGATGTGAGGGCATCCAAATGCTTTTGTTGAGCTTGAATTTGTATTTGAAGCAAACATTATAAGCTTGGTTTTTATTTGATGATGACTAGTCACAATTTGAAACTTGTAGTGCACATTTGAACATTGCATGGGTAGTTTGAACCTCGTGTGCATTCATGTGGAGTTTCTAGTAGCACTATTTGTAGACAATTCTGTTGAACTGATTGATCTTGTGTTTTACTAGAGGACAAACAAAAGTTTAAGTTTAGGATGTTGATTAGTTGGAGATTTTGACTCATTTAGGGCTTCATATTCAAGGTTTTAGTGTCCTCAATGCCTATTTTAAGCTCTAAACTAATGTTAAAGTGCTAATTTGTAGCAATGAAGGCAAAAGAGCACGGGCCAAGCCATTAACAGGCAAAAACGAGCGAAAAAGCTGAAGAAGCTGAAGGAAAGCAAGACTGGTACTCGCCGAAGCCACTCGGCGAGTCGCCAAATGGATCTTCAGCTCGCCTAAAGTTGCACCAAGCCAGACCTTGGACAAGATATTCTTAGCAATTTGATGGGTATTTCGGTGAGTCACCGTAGAGTTAGTCGACGCTAACTTAGCCTGCCAAAAGTTACAGAGTAAGTGGTGAAAAGGCAAACCAAAACAGCAAGACAAGGACCACTTGGCGCGTAGCGGACTAGGTCGGAGAGCCCGATCTTGATCGCCTATAGTTACAACAAAGAAAGGGTAAAAAGTCAAGCCAAGAAAGTGATGAAAGGGGCACTCGGTGTATTACGGAATAGGTCAGTGAAGCCCGACTTATTTCGCCGAGTGACTCAGAAGCTGAAATTCTGGGAACGTATAAATGCAATTTTAAAAAGAGCTTTGGTAGTTCCCACATTTTCTAGTTCTGGGTTTTTGATCCTCAACATTCCAAACACTTCTTTTACACTTTTTGAGTAGAGATTTAGGGTTGGTTTTGATTTTGAGCATCTAAAGACTCGTAAATTGTAACCTAATATGATGGAGAACATCGTTGGTAACGATTCTTGTTGTTTATGATGTTTTGCTAAAACCCCAATTCTTGGGGGTGTGATTATGTGATTGAAAGTTTCAATTAGCTTCTAGGTGCTAGTATTTACTAATTTTATTGTTGATTTGAACTGGGTTCAATTAATAGTTGAGTTTTAATTGATGAATTTTAGTTGCGAATACAATTCTAGTTTAGCATTCTAAACTTGCTTGAGAAAGAGTATTAGAGTCAAAACTATTAGTTGATGATTGTAGTGATTGGGTTATTATAGACTTAGCTTGAGAAAGTGAGTCTAAATTCAATACTATAAATCCAGCTTGAAAAAGTAGATTGATTGAGGTATTGGGTTGTTCATAAGTGTTATGCTTGTCGAGGTTTGAAAGAACTTGCTTGATTGGTGATAGTTGATTGAGAAATGGCTATTGCACCTAAAGCCTAGCCTACCCACGAAGATTCAACGACTTCTAGTAAATAATAATCACCCATTTTGGGAAATTGACATTCAATTGATCACACTCCCAAGAAATCCCCTTTACTTGTTTACTCCCGATTGTTCCTAGTTGTTAACTATTCACTCTAATCCCCCCATTTGACATTAATTGTCAACCCTTTGTCATTTATTTTATTATTTAGAAAATGTCTACATCTACAAATGATAAGACCACCATTTTCCTTCTTAATTCAATTCTTTACCGTATCACTCCATGTGGGATCGACCAACTCTTAGTTGGGTTTACACTTAATAACGATCGCCTACACTTAGAATCAGATGAAATGTAGTTGAGCGTTGTCACATACCTAGAAATAATTGAAATCTTTGCGAAAACCTCTAAACTCAATGAACGCTTGAAGCTTTCTCCCTTTTTCTCCTCTTGAACTTTGCCCTACTTTCTTGAACGCTTTAGAATGAATTCCAATTGACTCAATCTGATTAGACCCCTTAAATTAGGTGGGCTCAACGTTTTATACTAGTGAGGTATGGAAAAGACCAAAATAACCCTCCTTAAAATGGATGACTTTTCTTAACTGGATAGATTATACTTAAATGGGCATACCTCCCTCATCCAAACTCGGAATTTAGCAAACTCGGTGGAATTTAAACGATGACTCAAAGATCTTTATTTATACAGCTGATCGGCCACCTAAATCATTTTGTGCTAAAATTTATGGTCACTTAAAGTTGACCAAAGAATTATCTCAAAGAGGAAATTCGATTGGAAGGGTAATTTCCAACTCAACTTTATGCTATGAAGTTTTAGCAACCTTAACATCTAATAATATTTTGAATCAATCGGAAAAAAACTGATTCACCATAAAGAATGACTCGAGTCTTAACTTAGAAATTTTTGGGATGTTGCAAAATCTCCTCGTTGGGATTATTCGTCCTCGAATGATGTCACGGCCGAGGGGTACCCTCTAGATGTAACAAGGCACATAGAACCCCAAAAGGGCACCATGTAAGTCACTTAGCATATTATAACATAAGCATACAACAATAAAGAGTAAAAATGTATTTCAAGTCCAAAATTTTTATAAAAGGAGGCAGAAGTCTAGACTTGTCTCAATTTAGCCATCTAGTACAATTTTCGAAATGAAAAAGGCCATATCCCATACAACATAGTCCAAAAAGGGAAGACAAAGAAAGAAACTACTAAGTGAAAACATCCGTTCTCGAAATCAAGAGGACTCATCAACAAGCAAGGAGAAATGAGCAAATCCAAGCTTTAGCAACTATGAGGACCACCTTGAGAACGGACCCTACACTTGGGGAAAATGTAGGAAAATATGGGTTAGTACAAAAATACACTAAGTATGATAGTCATGCATAAAATATTGAAAACATTCTAAAAAGGGACATTTTAGTTGAATGCATGCAATTTACTAAGTTAAACATAATTTTGAAGACAATGGAAAATCATAAGTCATAAACATATTCATTACATTGATCATCATAACATAAGAGGAACATATCATAAATACCCTCAAAGCATACTTGTGCAATGCATGAATAAAAGCCCATTATCTCATCCATACTAAGTAAAGCTTCTTGAGTAACCATAGTCCTAACTCATATTCTTGTTCATACTATTGTCATAGTGG
Source organism: Solanum chiquidenum (assembly GCA_029582725.1). Taxonomy (NCBI): domain Eukaryota; kingdom Viridiplantae; phylum Streptophyta; class Magnoliopsida; order Solanales; family Solanaceae; genus Solanum; species Solanum chiquidenum. The sequence continues at coordinate 23,491 of JAJOOS010011905.1, forward strand.
GGAATTAGCCTTAACCGACATAGACCATCTGAGATTACCAGGAAATTCGGTGTCTACCCCACACTTAAAAGAGGTTGCCATACTTGACTAAGGTAGAATCATACTCTTAGGTTAGGTCGGTCCACTAGGTAAATAACCGATAAGGGTACATAATTTATGGGATAAGGAGATTACTACTAGAAAACCCAAACTCAACTAAGGTAGAAGGTTTCCATCTCATGAGATACATAATTTGGGAACCCGGACTCAACTAAGGTAGAAGGAACCCATTTGGAAAGCCGAACTAAACTAGTGTAAAAGCTTTCATTGGGAAGCCGGACTCGACTAACGTATAAACTTTCATCTAATATTCATATCCACTCGGTGCTAAGCATTAATTCCCACGAAATACATATTAAGTCTTGACTTAAGTTCATATTCATTGACGAATGTCTTGACACTCAAACTAACATAATTCATACTTTAGCTCATAGATTCAATAAGTGATAATAGCCTTTCAACATTAGAATCATCATGTTGTGAGAAAACCTTTCACATCATATCATAATCATACATAAGTGTGTATATGAGAATAACCTTTCAACAACACAACACTAGATCATAGTCCTATTCACTTTACTCTCAAAGTGTTCTTAAAGCATATACATAGATCTCATAATCATGCATAGTTCTCATACTTTTCCCTTCAATCTAAGGACCATAGATCATATTCCATCAACACATCCAGAATTTCTACATTAGACATGGATATAACTATAATTCAAGTAACCCAATCACTACATGCATAATCTCATAACATTCTTCTAAAATCAACAAACTCACATCACAAGATCATAATTGGGTAATATGGGGGTTTCATGGGTTCTTGGGGATCTCAACATAAAAACCATAAGAAATCATCAATTCAATCATAATATAAACTAATTCAAGCATTAGAATTGTTTTTGAAAGGAACCCATGACTTGGAGACAAAACCTAGGTTTTGGGGAATTTCTATCTTTGAAATTGTGGTTTTGAAGGGACTCCATGAATGATGGCTGTCCATAGATGAAGGACTACCATACCTTAGCAATGGAATCCAATGAAATTTAGTAGAAAACCTTGATCGTTGAACCCTAGCTCCAATTTCCTTCTTTTTCTTCTTCCTTGAAGTTCTAGGGAGGGAATTTTTGAAGAGTGATGAACTTTGGGAATTATTTAGGTGTTGTTAAAATATGACTTAGTTTATGTGAATTTGACATAAAATTACTTATATATTGACCCTAAACTCACCCAAAATGACTTCACTTTAATTGGATTTAAACCAGAATTTCCTAAAATAACCTTTCATTTAAGTGACCTGCCCAGGGACCATGAGAGGCCCCATGAGCCGTTGTCCCCTCCATGGACCTTGAGGCAGTGGCTAGGTCTTCATGACTTGTCCCCCTTGAGGGTAAGTGAAGACCACGGCCACTCCCACGACCCTTGGTGGTCTTCATAAGCAGTCAAGTGGCTCGTGGGGGAGGGTCTCATTTTGGGCACCTTGGCAAGCACACTGCCTAGCCCACCACGGACCACACCATGAGCCATGGTCCCCACCACGAGCCGTGGTGATGGTCATGGTCAATGAAGTAGTGTCTAGGGGCGAGTGGACTGCCCTAGTCCTCTCCCTTGGCCCTTTCCCACTTCCTTGACTCTAACCCTAACGTTTAGCTCTAGTTTTCAGAGTGTTACAATAACCTCCCCATGGGAGCATTTCTCCTCGAATGACGATCTTGACACCTTACAGAAGTGAAGACTCAAGACTAGCAGCCTATCATGCATGAAACATCAAAATAATGCACACTTCAAAGGAGGAAACATCAACTCCAACTCAAACATAATCAATGCATCATAAGGAAGTAGGAACTACATCTAACAACTCATTATGCATGAAACTCAACATTTCTCATATTCATAGGAGGAACTACCTTCTCCAGCTAAAAGCATCCTCAACATAATACCATGAAGCCAATATGCAATTACTCTCAAAAGCATACTAAAACATGTTCATCAACTCATCTCATGAAGTCAAATAGTCAACTCATAATAAATGCACAAGAACATGAGGAACATAAATCATGAAAACTCATTTTCTTACTAAATATGAATATCGCAAGAACATGCATAACATAAGGAAATAATGGAAAATTTCATATAAAACACATGACTCCCAGAATACTAAAACTCAAGAGGAAATACTTATCTCAAGTTTGAATAGGAGTGGAAGGAAAGAGATGAGGTTATCAAGACTTCATATCGGCCTCGACCTCCCAAGTAGCACCCTAAACTAATTGATTTCTCCATAAAACCTTCACGGAAGCTATTTCCTTGTTTCTTAATCTCTTGACATGCCAGTCTAGGATCTCTATCGGAACCTCTTCAAATGAAATACTTTCATCAACTCCTAACCCTTCTAGAGAAATAATGGATGCCGGATGTCCAATACACTTCTTAAGCATAGAAACATGAAATATCGGATGAACCGGAGACAACTTATTTGGCAAATCCAACTGACAGGCAACCTTCCCAATACGTTTCAAAATTTGGTATGGGCCTACATACCGGGGACTAAGTTTCCCTTTCTTGCCAAATCTCATCACACCCTTCATCGGTGAGATCTTCAAATAGACCCAATCATTAACTTCAAATTCTAGATCCCTTCTTATCATATCGGCATAATACTTTTGTCTAATTTGAGCCATTCTCAACCTTTCTCTAATAAGCCGAACTTTCTTAATGGCTTGATAAATTATCTCGGGACCTATCAAAGCAACTTCACCCACTTCAAACAAACCAACTGGAGACCTACATTTCCTAACATACAAAGCTTCAAAAGGAGTTATACCAATACTTGAGTGATCCCAATTACCCTTGAAGTCTATAACACATGCCCTTAACATATCTTCCAATATTACGATGGTACGCTCTGCTTGCCCATCGATTTAGGGATGAAAAGTTGTTCTAAGCTTAACCTTAGTACTAAGCCCTTTTTTGAATGACTTCTAAAAGTGAGAAGTAAATTGAGTACCCCAATCAGAAATAATAGATAGAGGAAGTCCATGCAATTTCACTATTTGCCTTGTATACAACTTAGCATAGTCTTCCGCCGAATAAGAAACTTTGGCGGGAATAAAGTGGGCTGATTTTGTCATCCGATCTATAATGACCCAAATAGAATCATGTTGCCTTCGGATGCGAGGTAAACCCACTATAAAGTCCATATTTACATCTTCCCACTTCCAAGTGGGAATACTTATATCTTGGAACAAGCCTCCCGACATTTGATGCTCAACCTTAACTTGTTGACAATTAGGACATTTTGCTACAAATCCCGTAATATCTTTCTTCATACCATTCTACCAATAGACTTCCCGTAAATTACGATACATCTTGGTGCCTCCTGGATGAATAGAATAACGAGAACTATGAGCTTAATCTAAAATTTGTTCCCTCAAACCATCAACATCTGGAACACATAACCGACCTTGGTACCTAAGCACCCCATATCCCCCCAGGAGAAAGCCTCGACAAACTTCTTAAGTACCGACTCTTTTAATTTAACTAATATAGGATCAAGACCTTGCATAGACTTCACATCCATCACAAAGGACCATTCGGACCCACTATGGACCATGACGCCACCCTTAGTGGAATCCACTAGTTGAACACCTAGCCGAGCCAACCTATGCACATCACAAACCAATTCTTTCTTTTTATCCTCTGCATGAGCCACACTATTCATGGACAATCTACTAAGTGCATCCGCTACAACATTAGCTTTGCTAGGGTGGTAAAGAACAATCATGTCATAATCCTTCAAGGGTTCTAACCAAATTCGTTGATAAAGATTCAAGTCCTTTTGACTAAACACATATTGAAGATTCTTGTGATCAGTGAAAATATCCTTATGGACCCTATACAAGTAATGTCTCCATACTTTCAAGGAAAATACAACCGCCACTAATTCAAGATCATGGGTAGGGTAATTCTTCTCATGGACTTTAAGATTCCTTGAAGCATAGGCAATCATTTTACCGTTTTGCATGAGCACACATCCCAACCCAACTCTAGAGGCATCACAATACACCACAAAACCATCCGTACCATCTGGTAAGGTCAACACTAACGTAGAAGTAAGTTTATCTTTCAATTCTTGGAAACATTTTTTCACAAGCTTCCGACCACACAAACATAGCCTTCTTTTGAGTCAAAGCCGTCAACGGAGAAGCATTAGAGGAAAATCCCTCAATAAACCTCCTATAGTAATCGGTAAAACCCAAAAAACTTCTAATGTCGGAAGGAGTTAGAGGTCTAGGCCAACTCTTGACCATATCCGTCTTCTTAGGATCTACCTCAATACCCTTGCTTGACACAATATGACCAAGGAAAGTTACGAACCTTAACCAAAATTCACACTTACTAAACTTTGCAGAAAGTTTTTGATCCTTAAGAACTTGAAATACAATTCTTAAATGGTCCACATGTTCATTCTCACTCCTTGACTAGATCAAGATATCATCGGTAAACACAATCACAAACATGTCTAGGTATTGCCTAAACGCTCTATTTATCAAATCCATAAATGTCATCGAAGCATTAGTCAACCCAAATGACATAACCACAAATTCATAGTGACCATACCAATTTCTACAGGCCGTCTTTGGAATATCATCACCTCTCACCCTCAATTGGTGATAACCTGAGCGATGATCAATCTTAGAGAAATAGCTAGCCCCTTGAAGTTGGTCAAACAAGTTAGCTATCCTTGGGAGAGGATACTTATTCTTGATGGTCACTTTATTCAATTGACGATAATCGATGCACATTCTAAGAGACCCATCCATTTTTCTAACAAACAACACCGGAGCACCCTATGGAGAGATACTCGATCGGATGAATACCTTATCTAATAAATCCTTTAGTTTCTCCTTCAACTCTTTCAACTCGGTCGGAGCCATTCTATAAGGAGGAATGGAGATAGGTTGCGTATCTGGTAAATGGTCAATACGAAAATCTATTTCTCGCTCGGGAGGAATACCGGGCAAATCATCGAGGAAATTTTCCAGGAACTCATTCACTATCGGAACCGACTCTAGAGAAGGTGTTTCAGATTCAACATCCCTTACCCTAACAAGATGGTAAATACACCCTTTGGAGATCATCTATCTAGCTTTAAGATAAGAGACAAATTGACCTCTATGCATAGAATTTCCCCCCTTCCACTCTATGATAAGCTCATTTGGAAATTGGAATCTAACCACTCGAGTCCTACAATAGATAGAGGCATAAAATTCATGCAACGAATCCATACCCAAAATCACATCAAAGTCTAACATGTCTAACTCTACCAAATCCACCGAAGTAACTCTATGGGATAAGGAAATGGGAGACCTCCTAGAGACTCTTTTAGCCACCACCGAGTCACCAACTAGGGTAGAGACCGAAAAAGGTTCTACTAACACTTCAGAGAGTATATCAAACCTCATGGCCACAAAAGGTGTCCCAAAGGACTAAGTAGCGCCGGGATCTAACAAGGCGTACACATCAATAAAAAATAATTTTAACATACCGGTCACCACATCCGGGGAGCTCTCTTGGTCACCACGGGATTGAAGAGCATAAAAGCATTTTGGCTTCGGGGCATTTAGAGTTTGAACCGCTTGGTGGAGTTTGTTTATCTTATCTTCCCTCAATCTTGAGCATTGGAAAATCTCTCATCTTCTGGCCAATCTTCCCACAACTAAAACACCCATCAGTGCCAACCAGGCACTAACCATCATGTTTTCTTCAACATTTTGCACTATTAGGCCTAGCCACATAAGAACCACAACTATTACCTCCTTGAGGTTTAGGGTTGGAAACCCTATCCTTGTTGACCCTTGGAGCACTATAGGAGCCTTGGTTGGTAAACCTTTGTCAAAACCTTGGTCGACCTTGTCCATCAGACCTAGTATTGGAGAAGTTCCCATCACTGGTTCTAGCTCTTTTCACCACCCTATTATTTTCCTTGAGTTTTGACTCCTCAATTTGTTGAGCATATACCATAAGCCTTGAGATATCCATGTCATGATGGAGCATTTCCGTACGACACTCTCTTTCAACCAAGTTGGACACACCCGTCAAAAAACCTACTCATCTTATCCCTCGAATCCGCCACCATAGTCGGAGCATACTTGGACAATTGAGAGAATTTTAGGGCATAATCTTTCACGCGCATACTTCCTTGACGAAGGTTAATGAACTCTTCCACCTTAGCTTCCCTCAACTCTAGGGGAAATAATCTATCAAGAAATGCCGATTTGAACAATTCTCATCCTACCGGGCTCGCTCCTATGGGTCTTCCACCTTTCCACTGATCATACCATACTTGTGCAACATGTTTTAGTTGGTAGGTGGCTAACTCAGTCTTCTCCTCTGAAGACACCCCCATAATAGCAAGAACTTCATAAACCTCATCGATAAACATTTGGGGATCCTCTTCCACTTTGGAGCCAAAAAAATTGGGAGGGTTTATTCTAGAAAAATCCCTAACCCTTGAAGCAGCCAAATTCACATTAGGATTCACCGGAGCTACAACTTCTCTATTGGCTTGAACCATCACGACTTGAGCCAACATTTGTATAGTAGACCTAAACTCCGCATGGGTCACATTCTCAACCAAAGGATAAAAAGGAGCTTGATTAGATTAAAGAGGAGCTCCTTGATTCACATTCTCATCTTCCATCCTTCTAGCATTAGCCCTTCGTGTATTTATATCCTGAAGACACAAGAGAAGGATTAGGAGAGGGACTTTATATATTAAACTCTATGTCATGACTTAAGAGTAATGAAAGAAGTGAAATTTCCTAAACATATTATAGCCTCTCATTCATAAATGTGGCGCGTTTCAAACTTATGAAAAATACTCCACTAGACGTGGCTTATGAGACATCATCCTAGAATCATTCTAAAGCTTGTGCTCTGATTACCAAGTTTGTCACGACCTAGGGGTACCCACTAGATATAACAAGGCACATAGAATTCTGAAAGGGCATCATGTAAGACACTTAGCATATCATAACATAAGCATAGAACAATAAAGAGTAACAACGCATTTCAAGTCCAAAATTTTCATAAAAGAAAGAGGAAGTATAAACTTGTCTCAATTTAGCCATCTAGTACACTTGTCGAAGTGAAACGGGCCATAGCCCATAAAACATAGTCCGAAAGGGAATACAAAAAAAGAAACTACTACGTGAAAACATATGTCCTCAAAATCATGAGGACTCACCAATAAGCTAGGAGAAATGAGCAAATCCAAGCTTTAGCCATAAGGAGGACCACCTTGAGAACCGGACCCTACACTTGGGGAAAATGTAGGAAAATATGGGTTAGTACAAAAATACACTAAGTATGATAGCCCTGCATAAAACATTGAAAACATGCTAAAAAGGGACATTTTTGTTGAATGCATGCAATTTACGAAGTTAAAACATCATTCCGAAGACAATGGAAAAGCATAAGTCATAATCATATTCATTACATTGATCATCATAACATAAGAGGAACGTATCATAAATACCCTCAAAGCATACTTGTGCAACACATGAATAAGATCCTATAATCCCACCCATACTACATTATGCTTCTTGAGTAACCATAGTCATAACTCATAATCTTGTTCATACTATTGTCATAGTGGGGAATAATCCTTAACCAACATACACCATGTGAGCTTACCATGGAATTCGGTGTCTATCCCACACCGAAAAGGAGTTGTCCTACTTGCCTAAGGTAGAACCATACTCTTAGCTTAGGTTGATCCACTAGCTAAATAACCTATGAGGGCCCATAGTTTATGGGATAAAGAGATTGCTACTAGACACTCGTACTCAACTAAGGTAGAAAGTTTCCATCTCATGAGATACATACTTTGGGAACCAAGACTCAACTAAGGTAGAAGGAACTCATTTGGAAAGTCGGACTCAACTAGTGTAAAATATTTCATTGGGAAGTCGGACTCAAATAACGTATAAGCTTCCTTCTCATATTCATATCCACTCGGTGCTAAATATTAATTCTCACATATTACATATTAAGTCTTGACTTAAGTTCGCATTCATGGAAGAATGTCTTGACAATCAATCCAACATAATTCATACTATACCTCATAGATTCAATAAGTGAGAATAACCTTTCAACCTTAGAATCAACATGTTGTGAGAAAACCTTTCATATCATGTCATATCATAATCATACATAAGTGTGTATATGATAATACCCTTTCAACAACACAACACAAGATCATAATCATATTCACTTTACTCTCAAAGTGTTCTTAAATCATATACATAGATCTCATAATCATGCATAATTCTCATACTTTGCCTTTCACGGACCATAGATCATATAACATCAACACATCTAAAATTTATACATTAGACATGGATATAACCATAATTTAAGTAACCCAATCACTACATGCATAATCTCATAACATTCTTCTAAAATCAACAAACCCACATCACAAGATCATAATTGAGTAATATGGGGATTTCATGGGTTCTTAGGAATTTAAACTTAAAAACCATAATAAATCATCAATTAAATCATAATATAAACTAATAAAGCATTAGAATCGTTTTTGAAAGGAACCCATGAGTTGGAGACAAATCCTAGCTTTTGAGGAATTTCTATCTTTGAAATTGGGGTTTTGAAGGGACTCCATGGATGAAGGTTATCCATGTATGAAGGACTACCATAACTTAGCAATGGTATCCAATGAAATTGAGTAGAAAACCTTGCTCCTTGAACCTTAGCTTGAACTTCCTTCTTCTTCTTCTTTCTTGAAGTTCTAGAGAGAGAATTTTTGAAGAGGAGATAATCTTTGGGAATTATTTGGGTGTTGTGAAAATATGACTTAGTTTAGGTGAATTTGACTTAAAATGACTTATATATTGACCCTAAACTCATCCAAAACGACTTTATTTTAATTGGACTTAAACCGGAATTTTCCAAAATAACCCTTCATTTAAGTGATCGGCCTAGGGACCACGAGAGGCCCTACGAGCCATGATCCCCTCCGTGGACGTTGAGGTAGTGGCTAAGTCTTCATGACTTGGCCCCCTTGAGCCTAACTGAAGACCACGACCACTCCCACGGCCCTTGGTGGCCTTCACGAGCCTTCAAGTGGCTGATTGGGGAGGGTCTCATTTTTGGCAGCTTGGCAAGCACACTGCCTAGCCCACCACAGATCACACCACGATCCTTGGTCCCCACTCTGAGCCATGGTTGTGGTCGTGGTCACTGAGGCAGTGTCTAGGGGAGAGTGGACTGCCCTAGTCTTCTCCCTTTGCCCTTGCCCACTTCCTTGACTCTAACCTTAACGTTTAGCTCTAGTTTTAGCCTACTAGTTTTCAGAGTGTTACAAATGACGACATGACTAAGAATGGAAAGGGGTTACTCATACTATAATCAAGCCTATTTCAAAATCACCAAGTACTTAACATAAGGTTATTATTCTTGATCTTGATCACAAGATTCTGGTTTCATACCTCTGTAGGAAATCCCATCCCAAGAACACTACTCCTTACCGCTGCATTCAGCTAACCTTGAGCTCATATCAAGAAACACCTAACGTATCATGCATTTCCCACATGTTAACAACACCACATTCAAGCGTAGAACCTTAACCATTACATAGACTCCTACTAACCACTCCTTATAAGAATTCCTCATTCCCTCATCATTTCTACAAACATAACTTTCATGCATTACTACTGGAAACTTACTTATTACTCATTGTAAAACCTTACCTCCTTCTCCCTCCACAATCATAACCTTAGATGGAATAACACACTATTACTATCACAATAAGAAACAACAATCCTCTTCTCTATCATCACACCACTAATATCAATAGCCCTCCTCTCAGGACTAAAAAGGGTAATCAAAAGAGCTTTAGGGCGAAAGATCATACTCACGATTCATTCAAGATATGTGATATAATAATATGCATGGCATAACATTATGTTGCTACCCATTGAGAGTAAATCATGAATTTGCGAGACTGAACATACTATGAGACATGAATGCTTATATGAATAGGATCTTATCATGAGGATGATATCCATAACTCTATGGATCGATGTACCACTTTAACTATTTCTAAAGACATAACTATCTCATTCTCAACACTTGACTTGATTCCTAATCTTATCATCTCCCCCTTAGTTTTGCAGATGACACTTGAAACTATGGATCTATTCCATCTTCTCTAAACTGGTCTAAAGTTGCTTTACTCTCAGTACAAAAAAAATGCTAAAAAGTGACGGACGGTGTCGCTCCAAAAAGTGACGGACTAAGAGATGCCGTCCGTCGCTTTTAATAAAAATAATTATTTTTAAAATTATTTTACAAAAAGCGACGGACGACATCTCTTAGTCCGTCATTTTTTTTCGTGGATTTTTGCGCTAAATATATATATAAATAACTATTATTTATTTAATACATATAGAGACGTCGTCCGTCGCTTTTTATTAAAAATAATTATTTATAAATTAAAAAAAACCACGCTGTCCGTTGTTTTTAATTTATTTTATTTTATTAATTAGTTTTTTAAAAAAGCGACGGACGGCATCTCTTAGTCCGTCGCTTTTTGGTCAAAATATCTTGTAAAAAAAATTGCTGAAAAACGACGGAAGTAAAAGCGACGGGCGACATCGCTCCAAAAAGCGATAGACGGCGTCGCTCCAAAAAGCGACGTCATTAGCCACACTGTCCGTCGGTTTTAATTAAAATAATATTTAGAAGGACGGCATCTCTTAGTCCGTCGCTTTTTTTCGCGGATTTTTGCTAGTTAATTATTTTATATAGATAGCGACGCAGTCCGTCGCTTTTTATTAATTTTAATTGTTTAATTATTTTTTAAATTAGTGACGGACAACATCTTTATGTCTGTAGCTTCTTGGTCAAAATATCTGGTCAAATATTTTAAGAAAGCGACGGACAGTGTCTCTTAGTCCATCGCTCTTTGGTCAAAATGTCGGTCAAACATTTTTTTTTAAAAGCGACGGACATAGAGACGCTGTCCGTCGCTTTTTTTAAAATATCTGCACTAGCAGACGCGATTTTCCCCATTTCTCCATATAAAAAACAAAATTGCGAAATATTTTGATTTAATTTTATTTAAATCATCTTCCGGAGGAGGTTTTGTGTAAAATAAAAAACAAAAAAAATTATAATACCGACTTCCGGATGTCGGTAAAATTAAATAGTATGTAATAAATTAATATTTTCAATTAACTTTAAATAAATAATCCTCCGAATGACGGTTTTGTATAAGTTAAAAAATAATTTAATATAAATTATCGACCTCCAGATGTCAATATTATTTAATTAACATATTACTTTTTATTTATCTTAAAATTTAATGTGATACCGACCTCATGAGGTCTGTATTTTTTATTATATCTAATTACTTTTAATAAAAGCGACATCCAGAGGTCGGTTTGTTTAAAATATTCCTATTAATCATAATTTTGCTATTGTGCATAATACTAAAATTTCATTTTACACCTACAATTAATTGTTCAAAAAGTGTAACAATATTGTATACTTTTATAAATAAAAAGTTAGAATTTGTGGATTAAATATAAAAATATCTATAATCCATATTTAGAGTATGAAACTACGTTGATATGAATTAGGAGATAATTTTACTTATATTTATAGAGTAATGTACAAATTCTATCAGTCCGTCGTCTAATCATGAACTTAATATCTCATGTCATGATGTAGTAGAGGTGAAGAGCTAACATATAATCCATTCGAGTATGAAATACGAGATAGTATTATTATATACGTTCGATCTTGAATGGATGTCAAGTGTAGTGATCACCTCCTAATTATGATGACATGTAAAGGATACTTCAT
>JAJOOS010011906.1:0-32524 GCA_029582725.1 Solanum chiquidenum
TACATTTTTGGGAGTAGTATTGAGCACCGAATTGGGGGAGCGTTCAAAGAACCCACAGCCCTCATAGAACCATGTAGCCATCATGGGTAGAAGAGGTTCATACTTTTTAGATGAATCCTTTTCAAATTAGACTAGTGGATCCATTAGGCAGTTCAGGTTCTATACCTTTGGCCGGGTATAAGATGCTCTGGCAGCGTGAGGTTGATCGTTGTATCATTACTATAGCTCTTATGTGATGGTTGTCGGTTAGAGAAACTCCCAGAACAGTTATTGTATTTTTATATACATCAGTTCATTTGTATTTCTATATACATCCCAGATTTATTTTATATTTGCATACACACAGAGTTATAGCATGTTTTTAAACAACTTTTCTTTATATTGCACATGTTTTAAATTACTTTATATTGAAATGAGTCAGTCAGGTTGAGTTGAGTTGAGCCAGGTAAGTTCTTCAGTTTCTTTCAGATCCATTTTATAGCATATGTTGTTTAGCATTCCAACTCGCATACTCGTACATTCAATGTACTGATGCCAATTGGCTTGCATCTTCTTTTGATGCAGATTCAGGTAGCCAAGATCAACACCCAGCGCCTCGTTGATCCAGTTGAGCAACTCAGAGTCAGTGGTGAGCCTCCTTGCACTTCGGAAGGCTCTTTTATTCGCTTTCTAGTTTAGTTCATTAGGATGTTGTGAGGTTTGTCCCAATATCTATCTCAGTTGTTTTAGAGGCTTCTTAGACAGATAGACAGTTAGTAGTTCAGTAGTCTTTACATTATTCATTCAGATGTTGTTTAAAGACTAAGTTGTCATTTTGGCTAAGATGTTATTTCTTTAAGTTATTGTTTAAACTTATTATGCTGAGTAATTCTTCCGCTGAGTTCAGAAGTCAGGCCAAGGGTTCACTTGGGACCAGCGATGTTCTTTGAGTGTTAGTCCCGCCCAGGTGTAGGCTCGGGGAGTGACAAACTTGGTATCAGAGCATAGAGTTCAAGAGTCCTAGGGAGTCTATGAAGTTGTGTTTGTAGGGTCCTAGTTATCGGTGTGAAGCGCACCACATCTATAATTAGGAGGCCGTAACATTTAGGAACTATCTCACTTCTTTCACACTCTTTTCATGCGTTAGAGTTTAGCTCTAAAAGTTTCCCTCTAATTCATACTTGCGCGTGTTTTCAGATAACCATGCCTCCATAAAGAGCAATCAGAGGTCATCCAACTAGGAGGAATGTTGAAGTTGCCTAATGCACCTGAAGTGCAACCGCAATGAGAGGTCTCTAATGCTGAGTTTAGAAAGGCTATAAGGATGCTTAGCCAAGTTGTGACCAATCAGGTTTGGAAGTAGAGAGGAGCTCGGCAAGAAGAGGCTGACACTTCAAGGATTCGTGAGTTCTTGAGGATGAATCCCCCAAGTTTCACTGGTTCGAGCACTGCAGAGGACCCAGAAAATTTCATTGAGGAATCGGAAAAGGTGTTCGATGTGATGCATGTTGTTGATACTGCGAGAGTGGAGCTAGATACATATCAGATGAAGAATGTTGCTAGGACCTAGTTTGATCAGTGGAAAAGGGGTAGAGCTGAGAATGCACCACCTGCGAGTTGGGCATGTTTTGAGGAGGCCTTCTTCGGGTGATTCTTTCCCCGAAAACTGAAAGAGGCTAAGGTACGTGAGTTTCTTACACTAAAGTAGGATTCTTAAGTGTGCATTAGTATGGGTTGAAGTTCACCCAACTGTCTCTCTATGCTCCTGAAATGGTTGCGGACATGAGGAGTATGATAAGTTTGTTTGTTGCTAGTTTAAGTCACTTGTCAAGCAAGGAGGGCCGAGCAGCAATGCTTATTGGGGACATGAACATCTCGAGGTTGATAGTATATGTGCAGCAGGTAGAGGAAGAGAATCTGAGAGATAGAGAGGAGTTCAAGAACAAGAGAGCTAAGACAGGGAATGAGTCCGGGCAGCAGAAGAGTAATGCAAACCGGTCGTATTTCCAACAGAAACAGAAAGGGACCTGCTCCATCATCTGCTAGTGCACCTGCACCTAAGAACAAGAGTGAGTACTATGGTCAAAATTCAAGAGTTAAACCTACATATTCACAGGGTAGTGTGCGCAAGGGGGTAGTAAGCCTCCTGCCTGTGCCAAGTGTGGTAGGAACCACTCAGGTATTTTTCGTAAGGGCTCCATTGGTTGTTTCAAGTGTGGTCAGAGTGGACATTTCATGCGAGAGTATCCAAAGAACAGACAGGGTAATGGGGGCAATAAAGCCCAGTCTTCTTCAGTTGCTCCACTAGACAGGGTTGCACCTAGAGGAGTTACTTCTTGTACTGGCGGAGGAATAAACCGCTTGTATGCTATCACCAGTCGTCAAGAGCAAGAGAAATCTCCAGATGTTGTTACTGGTATGATTCGAGTCTTTGGCCCTATTGTTTATGCTTTACTAGACCCAGGAGCGAGTTTGTCTTTTGTAACTCCTTATGTTGCTATGAACTTTGATGTTATTCTGGAGCAACTTAGTGAAACATTCAGTGTTTCCACACATGTTGGTGAGTCTATTCTAGCAGAGAGGGTCTAGCGTGATTGTCCCATCTTCGTCAATCACAATAGTACCATGGCTGATTTAATTGAGTTAGATATGATAGACTTTGATGTCATTCTTGGTATGGACTGGCTTCATGTCTGCTTTGCCTCAACTGATTGTAGAACTCGAGTAGTCAAGTTTTAGTTTCCAAATGAGCCAGTCTTAGAGTGTAAAAACAGTTCAGCAGTGCCTAAGGGTCATTTCATTTCATACCTTAAGGCAAGGAAGTTCGTTTCTAAGGAGTGTGTCTATCACTTAGTCCGAGTTAATGACTCAAGTGCTGAGATACCTCATATTCAGTCAGTTCCAATAGTAAAAGAGTTTCCAGAAGTCTTTCCAGATGATCTACCCGGAGTCCCTCCTAAGAGAGAGATAAACTTCAGTATAGATCTTATTTCAGATACTCGTCATATCTCTATTCCGCCATACAGAATGGCACCAGCTGAGTTGATAGAGTTGAAAGAGCAGTTGAAAGATCTTTTAGATAAGGGCTTTATTCGACCAAGTGTCTCACCTTGGGGCACTCCGGTCTTGTTTGTGAGAAAGAAAGATGGTTACATTAAGATGTGTATAGATTACCGTTAATTGAACAAGGTTACCATCAAGAATAAGTATCCTCTTTCAAGGATTGATGATCTTTTCGATCAGCTTCAGGGTGCTTCTTGTTTTTCTAAGATAGACCTCAGATCAGGTTACCATCAGTTGAAAGTTAGGGAATGTGACATTCCAAAGACAACATTCAGGACTAGATATGGTCATTATGAGTTCTTGGCCATGTCCTTTGGTTTGACCAATGCACCAGCAACGTTCATGGATCTTATGAACAGAGTCTTCAAAACTTATTTAGATATGTTTGTTAACGTCTTCATTGATGACATAGTAATTTATTCAAGGAATAAAGAAGATCATGCTAGTCATCTCAAAACAGTTCTTCAGACTTTGAAAGATAAGGAGTTGTATGCCAAGTTCTCCAAGTGTGAATTTTGGCTTGAGTATGTGACATTCTTGGGCCACATAGTTTCCGGTGATGGAATTAGAGTGGATACTCAAAAAATTGAGGCAGTGCAGAATTGGCCTAGACCCACATCTCCAACAGATATTAGGAGTTTCTTGGGTTTAGCTGGTTACTATAGAAGGTTTGTAGAGGGGTTCTCGTCTATTTCGTCTCCTTTGACCAAGTTGACTAAGAAGACAATGAAATTTAAATGGTCTGAAGCTTATGAAAAAAGCTTTCAGGAGTTGAAAAAAATGTTGACTACAACCCTAGTTTTGACCTTACCAGAAGGTACTCAAGGTTTTGTGATGTATTGTGATGCCTCCAGAGTTGGTTTGGGTTGTGTGTTAATGCAGAACGGCAATGTGATAGCTTATGCCTCCAGACAGTTGAAGGTTCATGAGAAGAATTATCCAACCCATAACTTAGAGTTGGCTTTTGTAGTTTTCGCCTTGAAGATTTGGTTACACTACTTGTATGGTGTTCATGTTAATATATTCACTGATCACAAGAGCTTGCAATATGTGTTCAGTCAGAAAGTGCTCAATCTCAGACAGAGAAGGTGGTTTGAATTACTCAAGGATTATGACATGAGTATTCTTTACCACCCAGGTAAGGCTACTGTGGTTGCTGATGCTTTAAGCAGGTTATATATGGGTAGTACCACACATGTTGAGAAAGAAAAGAGGGAGTTAGCCAAGGATGTGCACAGACTTGCACGCCTGGGAGTCAGACTTATGGATTTCACAGAAGAAGGAATAGTGGTGACGAACGGGGCTGAATCATCACTAGTGTCGAAAGTGAAGGAAAAGCAAGACCAAGACCCCATTTTGTTCGACTTGAAGGCAAATGTTCAAAAGCAAAGAGTATTAGCTTTTGAACAAGGGGGAGATGGTGTATTGAGATATCAAGGTAGACTGTGTACCTATGGTGGATGGACTCCAAGAGAGAATCATGGAGGAAGCTCATAACTCCATATATTCTATTCATTCGGGATCCACAAAGATGTATCGTGACTTGAGAGATGTTTATTGGTGGAATGGAATGAAGAATGGCATTGCTGAATTTGTCGCTAAGTGTCCAAATTGCCAACAAGTGAAAATTGAGCACCAGAGGCCCGGTGGTTTGGCACAGAATATAGCACTTCCGGAATGGAAATGAGAGATGATTAACATGGATTTCATCATAGGCTTGCCCAGGTCGCGCAGACAACATGATTCTATATGGGTGATTGTCGAAAGAATGACAAAATCAGCCCACTTTTTGCCGGTAAAGACTACCCATTCGGCAGAAAATTATGCCAGGTTATACATTCAGGAGGTGGTAAGACTTCATGGAATTCCAGTCTCCATTATTTCAGATAGAGGTGCACGATTTACTGCACAGTTCTGGAAATCATTCTAGAAAGGTTTGGGTTCGAATGTGAATTTAAGTATTGTCTTTCATCCTCAGACAGATGGGCAAGCAGAGCGCACTATTCAGACCTTAGAGGATATGTTGAGGGCTGGTGTAATTGATTTCAAAGGAAATTGGGATGATCACCTACCTCTCATAGAGTTTGCTTACAACAACAGTTTTCACGCTAGCATCCAAATGGCTCCTTATGAAGCTTTTTATGGGAGAAGATGCATATCTCTTATTGGATGGTTTGAAGTCGGTGAAGCAGGGTTGATAGGACCATATTTGGTTCATCAAGCTATGGAAAAGGTGAAGGTGATTCAAGAGAGGCTGAAAATGGCACAGAGTCGTCAAAAATCCTACACAGATGTTAGGAGAAGGCCACTAGAGTTCGAAGTAGATGATTGGGTGTATATGAAGGTTTCGCCTATGAAGGGTGTTATGAGGTTTGGTAAGAAGGGGAAACTTAGTCCCCGGTATATTGGACCTTATCTCACAGTCAAGAGAATTGGCAATGTAGCTTATGAGTTAGAGCTACCTTAAGAGTTAGCAGCAGTTCATCCGGTGTTTCACATATCCATATTGAAGAAGTGCATGGGAGATCCTTCATTGATCATACCAACTAAAAATTTTGGGGTTAAGGATAACTTATCTTATGAGGAGATTCCGGTTCAGATTTTAGATCGCCAGGTTTGCAAGTTAAGAACAAAGGAAGTCGCATCAGTCAAAGTCCTTTGGAGGAACCAATTTGTTGAAGAAGCTACTTGGGAAGCTGAAGAGGATATGAAGAAGAGATATTCACATCTCTTCGAATCCGGAGAAAATGCAGATCAAGGTACTAATTCTCTTCTTAGTACTAGCTAAATTATGAGTATGCATGTAGTTACTTTTCTTCTTTTTTTTGCTTGTTGAGTGTTGAACTTGATGTTACTACCCTTAGCTTAGTGAAATAAAGCTCATTCAAGGACGAATGTTCCCAAGGGGGAGATATTGTAACATCTCCCACCTAGAAACGACTAGAAAGAGTTTTAAATCTGAAAATATTCATTTTTGGAAAGCATGTGGAAATCTGGAAATTTGGTCTAAGTTAAGAAAGTGAGTTTTGGTCATTTTCAAACGCCCATAACTCCTATATCAGGATGAGTTAGGAGTAGTTCTTGATATGGTTGGAAATCCCTTGGGAAGATCTTTCCAACGCCGCCAAGTTTGCGCGATTTCGACATCATATGAGTGAGATATGCCTTTCAGAAGTTGGGCTGTTAGATTGAGGAAAGTCACAATCCGGGATTAGGGAAGGGCAAAGTAGTCTTTTATCTAATTAATTTTCTAATTCGTTTTTAGGGATTTATTGGGGTAAAAATATGACTTAGTCAGTTTGGAGAATTGAGAAATACTCTTAGGGCTTGGAGAAAAGAGAAAAGAAAAAAGAAAGGGAGAAGAGCCAAGATTTCGCCAAGAACGTCAAGCATTTGGAGTGGAATTCATCAGGGGTGATCCCTATTAAGGTATGTGAGATTTATTTTGTGTTGGGTTAGTTCACCCACACACTAACTTGTTTCAATTCAGCGATTTGGAGTTGTTTACATGTTAAGAAGTGAAGTTCTTGAAGAACAATTGTCAAAATTCTTGTTGTTTGAGTTGTTGATACTTGGGGGTTGATTTGATTCATGTTTTCGGGCTGTTTTTCGAGTTAGTTTGGTGGTATATTTAGGGTACAATTGATCCTAAGTGTTTGGGGAAGGAACTAGGGAATATTAGAGGGTTTAGAGATGAAAAACGGAGAAGAAAAATCGTCAAAACCTGGGGAAGGGGTTGGGGCGTCGCGCCAGCCAGCGCTCCCCAAAAGGGGCTCTGAAGTTTGCCCCTTGGGGCGACGCACCAGCCAGCGCGCCCCAGCTTGCCCTCTGAAGTTTGAGGGTTGGCTTCCCGCGCCTCTCAGAGCGCCAGGGACGCCAGTTCTCCCCATTCGTTTTCCACCTTCTCGTACTTGTTCCTAAGTGATGTACCTATGTTTCCTAGTCAATTCCAATACTCTAAAGTACATCTAAACATCATGAAATCATCCATAAACATGAGATCATGAAACTTGAATCCATAATTCAATTCAAGGAAAGTTAAGTTCAAAGTCAAGGAAGTTAAGAGTCAAGTCTAGAAATTAAGGAGCAAGTCAAAGCAAGGTTTCTTAAAGTTTTCAAGGGTCTTTAACAATGTGTTAACATCGTTTTAAGACTTAAGTTTTGAAGTTAAGCAAGAGTAAAGTTATGGTTTGAAGTTCTTTTCTTCAAAGAGGTATATGGGGACTATGTATTCCCAAAGAAGTTTAAAAGAAATGTTTTCTCATTTAAACAAGATTGAAAACTGAGATTTCCAAATAGCCTTCAGGCTAGTTTTCAGAAAAGAGTAATCGCTTTCGAAATGAAGCAAGAAGGGAAACTTTGATTTCCAGGATAGCCTTTGAGCTAAGTTTTTTAGTACTAACCTCAATTCATAGAGGAAATATATTTTAAAAACATAAGAGCCAGTACATTTTTGGGAGTAGTATTGAGCACCGAATTGGGGGAGCGTTCAAAGAACCCACAGCCCTCATAGAACCATGTAGCCATCATGGGTAGAAGAGGTTCATACTTTTTAGATGAATCCTTTTCAAATTAGACTAGTGGATCCATTAGGCAGTTCAGGTTCTATACCTTTGGCCGGGTATAAGATGCTCTGGCAGCGTGAGGTTGATCGTTGTATCATTACTATAGCTCTTATGTGATGGTTGTCGGTTAGAGAAACTCCCAGAACAGTTATTGTATTTTTATATACATCAGTTCATTTGTATTTCTATATACATCCCAGATTTATTGTATCTTTGCATACACACAGAGTTATAGCATGTTTTTAAACAACTTTTCTTTATATTGCACTTTTTTAAATTGCTTTATATTGAAATGAGTCAGTCAGGTTGAGTTTAGTTGAGCCAGGTAAGTTCTTCAGTTTCTTTCAGATCCATTTTCTAGCCTATGTTGTTTAGCATTCCAACTCGCATACTCGTACATTCAATGTACTGATGCCAGTTGGCCTGCATCTTCTTATGATGCAGATTCAGGTAACCAGGATCAGCACCCAGTGCCTCGTTGATCCAGTTGAGCAACTCAGAGTCAGTGGTGAGCCTCATTGCATTCTGGAGGACTCTTTTATTCGCTTTCTAGTTTAGTTCATTAGGATGTTGTGGGGTTTGTCCCAACATCCATCTCAATTGTTTTAGAGGCTTCTTAGATAGCTAGACAGTTAGTAGTTCAGTAGTCTTTACATTATTCATTCAGATGTTGTTTAAAGACTAAGTTGTCATTTTGGCTAAGATGTTATTTCTTTAAGTTATTGTTTAAATTTATTATGCTGAGTAATTCTTCCGCTGAGTTCAGAAGTTAGGTCAAGGGTTCGCTTGGGACCAATGATGGTCTTCGAGTGCTAGTCTCGCCCAGGGTGTAGGCTCGGGGCGTGACATACACCAACATTGATCATACTACATCAAGAACCTAAGGTAACTTCATTGAGCATTTCTTCATTTATATTGTTAGAACAAGAATGATAAAAATACAAGGAATCCAAAACAAAACTTGCGTGGCTTAGAGATATGTTAAAACGTTTCTTAAAGATAGTGAGAATCTCTCCCACGAGCAAACGGAAGAACAAATAACAACTCTATCTTCGGGATTCAACTAAACCACAAAACAAGTAAAATTCAAGAATGTTGTTCTTTTATTCTAGAATTGCTGATATCATCTTTTGATTAATGTCTCACAAATGTTTTTTAAGGGAAAGTAGTTTTTTTGAGCGTTTATCTTTTCAAATAAAAGAAACTCAATTTATAGGACAATAAGTTTGGCAAGAAAAAACTTTAATTAAATTGTAATTATTATTCATGAATTGAAAAGGAAACTTATCTTTCAAAAAATCTATAACGTAGAATTAAAACAAAAGTATCTTACATGAAAAACCTATACGTAAAATTAAAACAAAAATAAATATTACAATTCACATTCATATATTTTGTTATTTCAAAACTTTTAACGGATGAATTTGTTTCAAAATTAATTGAAACACTAACTCTTACAATATCCCACTTGTTTCGAGAAATTTTTATCTTTGAAAAATCATAAAATATTTTGAGACATTAATCTAGCAACATGCATCAATAATTGTGTCTTTTAGACTTGAACCATTAGCTAGTGAAGACTTTCTAAATCATTGACTAAATCTTGAACTAAGTGGTTCATTGAATGAAATAGAAAAATACTCCACACACATCACTATATTCCAATGAAAATCAAAATCCTTTGACACCTTATGATCATGTGTCCTGAATCCTTTTTGCCAAGTGCTTTAAATTTTCCTGTCAAAATCTAATTGAAGCGGCCTCCACTTCGCACTTAGTGAGGTGAATTCATCAAGAGTAACTTTGCATACTCCGACCAAATAGTCTATGAATTTTATTAAGAGAAATTAATCTCATCCCCCTTTACAACAAAGTATCGATAAATCTATCTAGAGTATTCCTACAAACTTCAACCAAAATCAGTTTATAGACTTATTAAGAGAATATAATCGCATCCTTCTCTTTAGTAGGAATATTGAAAATAATTTTCAAAAGTTTTCTTAGTAACTCCAACCGAAATCGGTCTTATAAATTTATTAAGAGAAAAGAATCTCAATCATGCACATCCACTTATTTTATTTTATTTTCAAAATGGGAATTTTATTTATGGGCTTCGCAATTGTAAATTTACTTGTTTTTCCCTTTGAACCCAAGATTACATCATCAGTTTGGGTTACCATAAAGTATAATTAATTTTCAACATGCTTTATTATCATCCCATTACAAGTTTCCACCACTAACTCTTTGCCTAACCGTTTAGACAAAGGATCTGCTAAACTAAACCTGGACTTCACATATTGAAGAGATATTATGCCTTCCTCCAATAATATCCTCACATGATTATGTTTGAGAGGAACTTGTCTCGACTTGCTATTGTAACAATAACTTGAAGCCCGAAATATAGCATCTTGATTATCACAATAGATAGTTAAAGGTGGTATTGGCTTACTCCACAAAGGAATATCTATCAGCACAGATCGCAACCAATAAGCTTCTTCTCTAGGAGAAGACATAGCTTTAAATTCTGACTCCATGGTTGAGTAAGTAATAAATGTCTACTTTTTTTTATTTCTGATAGATCAAGCAGTAATAGATTATTCAAGCAGTAATAGATTTAGAGTCATTCGGATCAGAATTCTAAGTAGCATCACAATAACCTTCAAGGAAAATTGAAAAGATAGAATAATGTAGGCCACCATTAATCGTACCCTTTAGATATCTTAAAACACGAATTAACACATTCCACTGTTCAATTCCAAGATTACTAGTAAACTTGCTCAAAATTCCTACTGCGTAACCAATATCCAGCCTGGTACAATGCATGGACTACATTATACTCCCAACAATATGAGAGTATGTTAGTTGATCAAGAACATCACCAGAGTTCCGCATTAGTTTCATGCTAGGATCAAATGGTGTAGGAGCAGGTCTGTTGTTAAAATGACCAAACCTCTTTAAGAACTTTCTCGATATAACTTGATTGAGTAAGAGTCAAGTCATTCACTGATCTTATGATTTTAATACCCAACATTACATCAGCTTCTCCAAGATCTTTCATTTCAAATTGAGAAGCTAGAAAATATTTTGTTTCTTTGACTTTTTGAATATCCGTTTCGATGATCAACATATCATCTACATAAAGACATATTATAATGCCAGAATTTTCTTTAAAATTTGCTAAATATGCAAATATCACCACCATTAATTGAGTAGCCATTAGAAATCATTACTCTTCTAAATTTCTCATTCTATTGTTTTGGAGCTTGTTTTAATCCATAAAGAGATTTAAGATGGAGCAAGTTTGAGACGATAGAACCAACATGAAAATTTTCATCAAGAGAAATTTTATATATTACAATTTTATTAGCTATAAGTTGAAATTCTTGTACTTGTTCAGTGAGTGGCTTGTCATCAACCATTTTGAATTCCATATAATTCAAAACAAAAATATTCTTTTCACTCGCCTCTTCCTCTAAATAGATAGCTATAAGTGTATCCCAAATCTCCTTTGCAAAATTTTCACTTCAGCTAATATTGATCATAATATTTATTGGATATTCCTCCAAGAATATAATTCTTGCATAAATAATCATCATCTTGCCATTTGACAATTTGTTCTTTAATCAGAGTAGCCTCGTCCGTTGCTACCTCAGAATCGGGAGCGCCGGGACAAGATTTCTCAAGAACATATGCCAACTTTAATCGTCTTAAAAATAATTCCATATTTCCATGTCATATAGGAAAGTCTTTGCCATCAAATATTTCAAAATTAGGATTAGGTAAAGATGGAACACTATGCGATATTGATGTGGATGACATAGAGACAACTAACTTTAAATTGTTATGACAAGAATGATAAACATACAAGGAATCCAAAACAAAACTTGTTTGTCTCAGAGGCACGTTAAAACGCTTCTTGAAGATAGTTGGAGCCTCTCACGCGAGCAAATGAAAGAACAAATAACAACTCTATTTTCAGGATTCAACTAAGACACAAACTAAAACAAGTAGCATTCAAGAATGTTGCTCTTTTATTCTTCAATTGGTGATGCCTTTTTGATTAATGTCTCACAAATGTTTATTAAGGAAAAGATATTTTTTGGAGTGCTTATCTTTTAAAATAAAAGAAACTCAATTTATAGGACAAAAATTTTGCAAGAAAAAACCTTAATTAAATTGTATTTATTATAAGTTCATGGATTGAAAAGAAAACTTATATTTCGAAAAACCTATAACGTAGAATTAAAACAAAAGTATCTTTCAATTGTTAGACCAAAACTACTAACGGATGAATTTGTTTCAAAATTAATTGAAACACTAACTCTTTCATATATCACCCCGAACCAATAGCTTATAGCTATAACTACAACACAACAACAAACTAAAACAAAAAAGAGTATATTATCCCAAGTTCTTTTCCACTCCTTCTCCCTTTCTTTCATCTTCTCAACCTCTTCTTGCAACATTTGCAATTTTATACCTGGACAATTATCATCTTGTTTGAAATCTTTAGGTTTGTCAGCTTCTTCAAAAACCTCAATCAATTTAAACCCAGTAAGGGACTTCCTTTACTTCCTAACCTTAGCCTTGGATGTCCTTTCATAGATTCTCGAACCTCCGACGGACAGAATCTCGACTATAAGACAGGCCGGAAGCGACTCGCTCCTATTCTCGTTGGGATTGGATATAGATGGGAAATCTATAGATCGTAGTAGTTCGTCAACCTCTCTAACTAACATACAATACAATTTCACTTCACGGCACGGCCAAAAAAAATGATCACCTTTCATCCCTGATATGATAGTAGTATGCCGGGCCAAAGCTTGTTTGAGAGGATTCTACTAAATTCTCAAGCTCACCCAATTTCTCTATTAGTTTAGGAATCACAAATTTTGACTTCGGATCAATATTTTCTTGATCCTCCAACACCAAAAGTGGAAAGATCTAGGACCCTTCAATAATGAAAAAGGATGAAGAAATTAGTGGTTACTCAAAATTCTCAATCAGCTAAATAAATGAGACAAAAATGATCTTTACCCATAATAAGGACATGACCAATATCTTCTTCTGGGGTTATTTGAAGTCCAAGATGTTTTCAAATGCACCACAAGTCCATGATTACAATAAACTTTTTTCTTCGTAGTAGTTTGATCATCTTCTTCCATACAAAGGTTGGTCAAGTTAATTGATCGCACTGTGTGCTACAATTTTGTGCAAGAAGTAATGACAATCTGGAAAATCTGATAATAAGGAAAACGGAGAAACAAAAATCAAAATAATAGATGAAAAATAATAAGTTTGAATTTTACCTTTTCTCGGAGAATGATTATTCCTTCAAAGATTAAACTTTTATGTTTGAAGAGCTAAGATTTGAGATGAATCAAGAAAAAGATAAGAAATTAGATCTTCATTTTCGGATGATTGAGCTAGTGAGGGAGAAGAGGAAATTAGGGCTCTTTGAAGGTGAAGATTGTTCTTCAAATGAATAATGAGTCGGATATTACCATTGGAGGGACAAAATGGATTATTTTTTTAAAAGTTAAAAGGTAAATTAGATGATTAACGCGCCGAAGAAAGTTGTATCAACACGCGCACTAGGCTGGAGTTTGGAGGGTTCAAAAAAATTCACTTCAAAAATGTTAAGGGGGGTATTTAAATATCTGTGTAATTTAAGTGCTAAAGTAATTTGTCCACCCAAGTTCAGGTGGATTTTTATGTATTTTATTTTATTTTAATTATGTTGTTTAAAGTTGCTATAGATCCACCTTATTTAATGGTGCAGTGCATACTTTTTTTTTTAATAACTGTGGAGTTCGGATCAACTTTCATGTATCTTAACAAATTTCTGATGCAGTGCATTTTATATGCAGGGTTTCTTAAATAATATTTGAATGAAATTGTAGTACCACTCCTTTTGGTTCTTTATTTCACTTTTTAAATCTGGAGATGTATTATGTGACCATGTTGTCAAGCAAGCTTGGGTGGCTCAAGAGAGGATACTAAATTTTTTTGCTTTACATCTTCAAAATTTTGAAGCCCCAAACTTTTTTAATGGACAATGAATTTTGTGGTTTTATTTTTTCTTAGACAATATTGAAGTTTGTAGGAAAAAAATATTTATAAAAAAAAAAATGTCTACTTCCAATAGTTGAATATATTTCAGAATATTAAATTAAACTACTTAAAACTTCATATTAGTAAATAATATTAAATATAATAAAATCCCACATATTGTATTGCAAACACATGAATAATATTTATTATATTACACTAACATAAATAATAGCAATAATATTATTAGGTGAAATTAAAAGATTTTATATTTTGAAGGATACTAAATTATAAACAACAACCGCGAAAAGAGAAAACATTATACAGGTAAAACTACCTATGAAAGTCGAAAGGTCCGACTTAGATGGTGGTAAAACTACCTATCTAGTTGTCGAGTTATTAACTAGATCATCCTTCTATAATATGTGTGTGCAAGACCTAAAATCCTTGGGCCTACCTTCTGTTCCTAAATCCTAAATGCATGGATTGATTCTAAAAAAATTGGTATGGTAGGGAAATTTTGTTTTCCAGCACCCCTCCATGCCTTGCCCTTCGACTTGTAACAGGGGCGGAGTTATGCATTGGCGAAGGTGGTTAGATGAACAATCTTCATTGGAGAATTTTGCAAATATATATATTAAATTGATATTTTTGGACTTGGCATAGTAAAGGAAGATGGCCCAGTAGCTAAAGTCGTGCAAACTCACCTCAGTGTTCCAAGTTCGAGCCCCTTTAAATTATTTGTTTTTGTTGTTATCTTTTTTCACTTAAAAAGGGCAAGAGTTAGGCTTTTGTGGCCTGGGTTCGAACCCAGGCTTAGGCGTTTCATTTAAATTATTTTTGTGTTTTAAAATGCAAGATTTAGGCTTTTTCTTCAATTTCTTTTTGGTTACGTTTTTTCTTTGCTTCTACCTGTTGCCATTGCTACAGTTGAAAGATGAACATACAAAGTAGACCATTTAGAACAACCTTATCATGGACAATATTATTATTTAAAATTCGTTTCTATAGTTAGGTAATGGTATATCTTTGTATTCATCGTTTGATAAATCTAGGGACACAATCATCCATTTGGGTGATTCATATCCTCCTCCTCCTGTTTCACAAAGGACAATCCAATGAAATCTATTAATTACAACTTCACAATTTAAATAAGTCCTTCCACGAATGGACGTTGAATAAGCCTCCAAGAATCATGTTTCAATGAGTAGAGTTCGTCTTTGATAGGGTACACTTGGTCCAAAAATCGAGGAAACTTTGTCATGAGCCTCACTACTACATAATCATCGTTGATTGAGTCGTAACCAAATCCATAAAAGGGTTAATTCCCAACCACTCCTTTAATTTCCTCACTTGAATCGAGTAAAGAAATGGGAAGCCGTCTTAACTCATTGATAATAGGATTCCAAAGACATTGTCTCAAACCATTAACAGACGAGCAATGAATAGTAACGGGAATACAACTCCTACTTTCCTTATTATTAGTATAGTTGGGTCTCTGCGCGATTATGCCGTTGTAATAAGCAGAAAATAATGACCAAGATATCGTGATATTAAAATCAACATGAGCAAGCAGTTTTTTAGATTCCAAATTTCTAGTACAGTTTTCGACATGTTTGTTGTGGAATTGGGAATCACATGATATTACACAATTAAATAAGTTGAAAACACACATAAAATGACAGAGAGACTTTACCGGAAGCCTCGACAAAATTTCCCTTAAGATTTCCTTAGGAAAATTCATTGTTAAAAAATAGTAAATAAGCATTTGATTTGACTAGAACAAGTTTTAGGATTTTGGGTATCTAAGGGCAACACGACTTCCATGTCCATACTAATTAATTAACATATCTCATATATTTGGTTAAGTTTCATTCAATAATTTTATTTTTTATTTTTATATAATAAATTTTATATTATATTTTATTTAACGTTTACATATTATTATTTTACGTATTATTTTATAGAATTAGAAAACAAGAAGGTAACAACAATATTTTTGTAAGATTAGAAAAAAATGAAAAAAAATTAACTATTAAAGATTTCAACCCTTCAAAAAATGTATAATATTGATTGAAAATTTGAATATGAACATTTTAATTTAATAAAAATAAAATTTTATTTTATTTCCTGTAATAGATGTTTAAACTAGTTTTTCTCTATAAAATAATCTTAACATTAAAAGTACATTAATATTGCCCTTAATCGTAATTTGACTCTCAAAACACTTTTTAAAAAAGATTAGCCAAACACAATTTGCTTGTAAAAAACACTTTTCAAATAAATTAGTCAAACACAAATTATTATTTTTTTTTATCAAAAACACTTTTCAGAAAAGCTATTTTAAAAAAGTATTTATGAAAATAAGTAGTTTTTAGCAGCAATGTCAAACAAGCTCTAAATTAAGATCCAATTTATAAATGGAAATTAGTCGCATTGTAGCTTCGATAAACAAAAAATTGCTAAAAAGGAGATTTCTCTAATATTTCTTAGTGATTAACTAGTATCCACGGACAATGAACAATAAAATTACACGATCAATTGATTTTTAGAAATATTATTCATATTTTCACATATTATTAATATTTAAATAAAAATAACAAAACAAGTATAAGGTAAATTGGACTTTACATCAATTAGATGGATTTGTTTAGGATTCTTACTTGGCTTACCAAAAAACAGACTGATTTCTTTTGCTGCTTGTCTTCGTCGTCATTATTTGTCACTCGTCTTCAACACCATTGAAGCAATTTGAGATAATTACAAACACACACAAAAAAATTATATTATAACATTTTACTCACTACCTTTTTCTTTTTTAAAATCTAGACTAATTAGTCTCATAAAAAAAATTACTCGTAACTTATTAAGTCATCCATAAAAAGTGTTTTCATTGCTTAAGACATTATTTTCTCTTCTTAGTTCATTCGATCAAGAACACAAATTAACTAAAAACAAACTTTGATCCTGTACTCCAATTTAAATAAACAGAAAAAAATCCAACTATACACCAACAATTTCGTCAAAGAGAATTACATAACACAAGTGAAACAATATTTTTGCTAGCAACGTTACATCAACCAAACAAAAGTATCCTTGGATTAGAAGAGAACAAGAAGAAAATATAAAGCAAAACCTTCATAAATAAAAATCAGATCACATTATAATAAGTGCTCATGACAAAATGTCTTCAAATTGAAGATGAATTAAGCTTTTCATCTTTCCCTATTTAATTTAAATTAACTCAAACTTGAATGGAAGCATCTAACTAATAAGAAACATACTGAATTAGCCTATCTCTGGAGACCCGATTTAGAAATTTGGCTATTCTCGAAGCAGCACGTGTCATGTATTGATTGGGTGAAATTAAGGACTCTGTATAAATAAAACTTCCTCCTCTATCTCTAGTTCTTGTTTGACTATCAAACCAAGGCTTGAAAACTTTCTTGTCTTTCTTATAAATAATAATTCTCCGTTTCTTAAAGTCATCTGCTAGTGTCCTTGCCTTAAACAAAACATCACCATTTTCAAACAAGCACAAAGGGACCATACGAAAATGATGTTCTACCCAAATTAATAAGAGTGATGTCACAATGAGCTCCCAAAATATCATTGCGAGAGATAGAGAGTGTTAGCATCCAAGATTCTTCAATTCCATACTCTTTCATTGTCCACAAATCAAAAGAATGTTCATAGTAATAGATGAAAATACAAAGTAGACCATTTAGAACAACTATATCATGGACAATATTATTATTTAAAATATGTAGCTCGTTTCTATAGTTAGGTAATGGTATATCTTTGTATTCATCGTTTGATAAATCTAGGGACACAATCATCCATTTAGGTGATTTATGTACTCCTCCTCTTGTTTCACAAAGGACAATCCAATGAAATTTATTAATTACAACTTCACAATTTAAATAAGTCCTTCCACGGATGGACGTTGAATAAGCCTCCAAGAATCATGTTTTAATGAGTAGAGTTCGTCTTTGATAGGGTACACTTGGTCCAAAATTCGAGGAAACTTTGTCATGTGCCTCAATACTACATAATCATCATTGGTTGAGTCGTAACCAAATCCATAAAAGGGTTCCCAACCACTCCTTTCCTCACTTGAATCGAGTGGAGAAATGGGAAGCCATCTTAACTCATTGATAGTAGGATTCCAAAGACATGTCTCAAACCAATGAGAAAGATTCACACCTAAGGGGTCAAGACTCAAGCAGAACAAACCACTAATAGACGAGTAATTGGAATGCAACTCCTCCTTTCCTCATCACTAGTATAGTTAGGTCTCCACGTGATTATGTTATTGTTGTAATAAGCAGAATATAAGAAGCAAGATACCGTGCCACTAAAATCAACATGACTAAGCAGTCTTTTAGATTTCAAATTCTTAGTACAATTTTCGAGATGTTTGTTCTGGAATTGGGAATCACTTGATACTACACAATTTAACAAGTTGGAAACACACCTAAAACGATAGAGAGATTTTACCGGAAGCCTTGACAGAATTTCCTCTAAGATTTCCTTGGGAAAATTCATTGTTAAGAAATAGTTTGGTTTACAAGTATCGACTCAAAATATGTTTTTATAATAAGTTCCGATAAAGTGCAATTTGAGTAGAATAAGTTTTAGGATATTTTGGCTAAGGGCAACACGGTTTTCATGTCACAATTGAACTAGGATAACTCTTAAATAATTGCTATAAACAAATTAGTAGATTTTTGTCTATATCTATGTATCTATCATCATCATCATATATATATATATATATTACTAAAAGTGGGAAGCTCCAAAGTGTAAAGTTGAAATACCATTTTACCCCTATACTAAAAACTTTTTTTTTAAAATCACATCTTATTAGTTATTATATATTAAATATAAATATTATGGGATGCTAGAAATCTACTTTCTTTTTTTAATGAAATAGTAAAAGGGAAAATTGTATGAAATAACAAACTATTAATTCGAATTAAATGTTATAGCCATAGTTTATTTTTATTTTAATTCGCAGCAAACATCCCATTTTTTTGTCATCTGATTCGGTATACAATTAGTCATTTTCGGTATACAATTAGCCATTTTATACATTTCGGTATAAAATGTGTTTGTGTTTGTATAAAGCGAGAGAAAAGTGTATATACAAATATATATATTTTCGTCCTATACACAATTATAATTATACAAATTACAATATATAAATGAATTTATACAAAACTGAACAATTTGTATAAAATTGGATGTTTCTAGCGAATTATACAAATCAAAAGCTCCATAGCAAACATAAAATTTGCTATGGAGCGCAATTATGCAAACTATAGCTATAACATACTAATATGATTTTTATGTTTGCTGTGAAAGTTCTTCATAGTAAAATGCGTGAAGAATTTGAAAAGTTAGTTTTTCATTAAAAACATAATAATAACAATAACAATAACAAAATAATAATAATAATAATAATAATAATAATAATAATAATAATAATAATCACTCATCATATATATTATATATTATTAAAAGTGAGAAGAAATTTAGGAAAAAGTTAAATTACTGTTTTCCCCTTATATTAAATTAAAATGTTTATCTAATTTATTAAATATTCTATCATTAATTAAGAATATCATATTAAGTTTTACAATAATATAATTAATATGTATTTGAGTATACATACAGATGGATTAATTTCCTTGGTACCGACACTTATTTCAATACTGTAGAATGACTTATCATTTTCACATACCAATTCAATGTTTTAAAGTTCTTTTCAACTTCTAACAGTAAACTTTCAAAATTTTATAAATAATCATATCGGTTAATCATGCTAGACTAGATCCATTGATGTTCTCTTCCTCTTCTTCTTCTAAATTCATCTTCAATGTGTCTGTTAAGGGTTCAATTGATATTTCTCATATGTCGCCTCTCTTAACCATCTATTAACTTATTATTATGCTTGATTATGAATTATTCTTGGGCTGCTAATAATTCTATCACGGCATAACATGAAGCAAGTGCATTTAACAATGCTACCGGCATGAACAAATGAAAAATATATATGTTTCTCACATCATGGACATCTTTGTTCAACATTTAGGCTGCTAGCTCTACCTTTATTTGGTTTTATCTTTTAATTTTGCATTTAGTTACTTAGGTATGATTATTATTAAGATGGTTTATGTTTCTGATTTGAAGAAGTGGACAAATTTGTTTTAATTGCATAATCTAACTTCATTTGGGTCGGAGAGACCCAATCTACTAATTCTCATAGAGTTTCACGGAAGGACTTTTCCAATTTTGAATTACAATGTTATTTCTTAGATTTTGGTGTGCTGGCCACTGTTGGGCCAGCCAAACAATGTTGAAATGTTCTTTTTTTATTTTTTTTATTATTATTATTATGCATAATTAATAAAACCGGCCCTATGGATCATATTAAACCCAAAAAAAAATATTCTCCTTAATTGCCTGACTTATTTATTGCAGTAACATTATGATCTGTGTTCATAGGACTTCAGACAATAAGAAATTGAAAAAATAATGTCCTTATCTGGTATAAAATTTAACATGGCCTAAAATTATCTTGTCGTTTTAGTTGAAAAAAAGAGACTGCAAGATTCCAAAAACTGAAACTTTCTTTCTTTTAGTCCTAATTTACTTTTCACTTTGAAACACTATATGTTTTTTGTTCTCTCAATAATTATCTTTTGTAATGTTATTGATGTAGTTGCATACACCTCTAATTGGTACAAATAAGTTACTATCTAAATAGTGATTTTGATCCTTTAGAACACATATTTTAATGTGAAAATTTTGTATTTCTCAAAGAATATGATTTGAATTTTAAATTAAATATCAGAATGAAGTGAAGCATACATTAAGAACGTAACATCATCTATAAGAAAGTAATAGGTAATCTCATTACATGTACTTAATTAGAATTTAGTTCTTCAACTTTACATGCTCAAAAATATATGATGATTTTACATTTAGATTTGATGTTATTCATTATACACATGTATTGATATGGAATAAACACGGAACGCACGTGCCCCGAAATTAGTATTATATTAAAAGCACGAAGATCCTTAATAATATTGTTTGAACTTTTTGCAGTTCATTATTTTATTTACTATTTTTCAAAATATTATTTTATTTTTTAATAATATTTTAATTGTATAGCCACGTAATAAGGAAAAGGAATCCTAAAATAATTAGGCAATAAGATTGTCTAAGTGAAAGAGAGAAGAATTCTATCATAAATAAAAAAACTTACACGAACAAGAATCCTTTAATTTAGGGGTATTAATATTACAAGATAAAATTCAACCACTTTCTTATTTTTGGAAAGATATAGGTATATATATATATATATATATATATACTATTATTACCTATATTTTTAAAATACTGCATATCTTACCACTAATTAAAAGTTTTCTATCATATATTGAAGAAGATACACTTATATACATGTATTAGATTTATGTTAATTAGTTTCTGTTCTGTTTTCATGTTGCAAGCAAAATTGTTTCAGTTGCATTCTTTTTTATTTATGTTGACGATTCTTAAATTTGTCAAAAACTTTCATTCAACCTAAAGCTATGTAACTTCTAAACACTTATTTGCTGACATGACACATTGCGTGTTTTACAACTAATATTGTGACAACAAATTGTTTTGGAGTGAAGGCACCACCAAAACAGTATCAAGTATCAAATTACTAGACAATTTAACAGATCCCTCCCCCGTTATATTATATGTATTTCCATTAGCTGTAAAACTAACTTGTTGCGAGGATGGGTGAATCTGTGTCAATAATCCATGTATTTTTCTTGGAAGTGACAGAAAAAACATCAACCTTACCAAAGTTACCTGGTTGAGCCACATCGGCCGTAGGTTGTGATTGTGTGGCTATTATTGCCTCTTTGCCAATCAAGTTCTTCCAAATCCCACCATTATGGATATCCAATAATCTCATAGCAGCGCTGTTTGGTGTGCCCTTTTTCACCACAATGATTACAAACAAAGTTATTTGTGTATCACGTTGAACCAACATGGCTGAATGATTTGAATCAGTTCTCTTATCGCCAATAGAGGTGTTTTCAAATTGCAATCCATCGTGTCGGTAATAAGACTTAAGAACGATTCAAACTCCTTACAGAAGATAGCTCGGCTTGATAACTCGATAAGCTGTATTGACAACCATTCTTTCAAAAGGGGGATTAAAGTACATATCTTTAAAACATGAAAACTTTTCACTGTGCAAAGATTACATGACAAGCTGATCTAGTAACAGTTGAACTTCTTGTCTAAATTGTTGGCATAAATCTTCAAACCTGATGTTTTCTCCAGTTTTAATTGATATCCAATGTGACTAATGGGAGGGAAAATGAGGCTATTGAATAGAAATACTAATCAATTTAAATTAACACAAACTTGAATACATGAAGTATCTAATAAGAAACATACTGAATAAGCCTATCCCTGGACGCTTGATTTAAAAGTTTGGCGATTCTCGAAGCAGGCACGTGTCATGTATCTATAGGGTGAAATTAAACTGTATAAATAAAACTTCCTCCTCTATCTCTACTTCTTGTTTGACTATCAAACCAAGACTGAAAACTTTCTTGTCTTTCTTATAAATGATAATTCTCTGTTTCTTCAAGCCATCTGTTAAAGTCCTTGCCTTGAACAAAACATCACCATTTTCAAACAAGTACAAAGGGACCAGACACAAAAATAATGTCGTAATAATACCCAAATCAATATGAATGTTGCCATAATAATGAGCTCCCAAAATATCATCATCGCGAGAGATAGAGAGTGTTAGCGTCCAAGATTCTTCGATTCCATACTCTTTCATTGTCCACAAATCAAAAGAATGTTCATAGTAATAGATGAACATACAAAGTAGACCATTTAGAACAACTATATCATGACTTAAATCAAGTGGAGAATTGGAGGATTCCAAAGACATGTCTCAAACCAATGAGAAAGATTCACACCTAAGGGGTCAAGACTCAAGCAGAACAAACCATTAATAGACGAGTAATTGGAATGCAACTCCTCCTTTCCTTATCACTAGTATAGTTAGGTGTCCACGTGATTATATCGTTGTAACAAGCAGAATGTAACGAGCAAGATACCATTTAAACGAACCATTCAAACTCTTAACAGAAGGTAGTTAAACTTGATAACTCGATAAGTTGTATTGACAAAACAAAGCCACTCTTTCAAAGATGGGATCAAAGTACATGTCTTTAATACATGAATATCTTCATTGTGCAAAGATTACGAGTTCATCGACTAGTTGATCTACTAACAGTTGAAGAACTTCTTGTCCAAATTGTTGGCATAAATCTTCAAAGCTGATGTTTTCTCCAGTTCTAATTGTTGTTATCCAATGTGACTCATTTAACTCTTCTTCTGTTAATCTACAAATTTCTCCAACCACTTTTATGTAATGATCTTTCTCTTTACTAATCTCCTTTTGCTTCTCCACTTCACTTTTGATTGCATGTTCAACTGGAGACTTTCTTGAATTATGCTGCATTCTCCCTTCTGAATATAATAATACAAAACAATTAGGGTACCTATCAGGTCGCCTAAAAGATAACTACACTTAATAATAAGTGCACATTATAACTTACTACAACATATAAAATTTAGCTATAATGTAAAAACTTTATTTACAAAGTAGGTATATACAAGTTAAGTCATTAAGGCAATCCACAAGGTGTTAACTGTTTTACACAATTAGGTAAATTTAAGTTGACCCTCTACTACAAATGATTTATCTTTTCTAAAACAGAACACACAAAAGCTCTATTTAAAATTGTCTTATATCCTTGTTGTCTTGTTGATTGATTGACTAAGTCAATCAAGTATATCTTTTGGTTGATATTTTTTTCTCAACTGAACATGAAAGTTTGAAACTTGTCTCACTTTTCAGGTCATTCTTGGTTTTCTTTTCATCTAAATTGTCATTTTTTAAACAACATACTCACGAAAATTCCACAAGTGGGGTTTGGAGAGACTAGAAGATACGCAAATCTTATCACTACTAGGGATGGCAATGGGGCGATGTGGGGTGGGGGTGGGGGGGTTGAGCTTAACCCGCACATTTTTTAATCCGCCCCGCATAACAGTTTTTTTCATTTTCAATCCGGATGAACCCGCCCCGCATAATTTTTTTAATATTTTCTTTTTCTTGTTAAGTTTGATACTAAAAATAAAATTCATAAAAATAAATTCTTTTTTTTCATTAAGTTGTATTAATTTAATAAGATAGTGACTTAAAAATTTATTTTTTAGAGCTGGTCAATTGGAAAACATGTAAGAAATTGTATTGTTTTTAATTGAATCATTTTCATTTACTATCTTGAATATTAAAGTAGATTTATAGAAATTATCTTAATAAATAATGTTCTATCACTCTTATAACATGTAAAAACTTAAAATTAAATTTGAACACACATAAAATCACATATACTCGCAACCCGCCCCGCATTAATTTTTTAAAAACCCATTTCAACCCACCCGCATCCCACCCTCTCCGCACAACCTTAAACCCGCCCCACCCCACATTGCCTTTAACCCACCCCGTCCTGCCACATTGCCATCCCTAACCACTAACTCATGAAGGTAGAAAGACTGTGTTTGAAAGACCAAGTACAAAAAAGAAGAAAATAGTGTAGAAAACATAGCAACTAACACGGGAAACAGTGCAAAGCCTTTCAAGTGTGATAATCGAAACACACCTGCACGGATAGTAGCAGCTTGTTGAAGATGAATTGGAGTTGAATCTTCTGAATTATTAAATAAAGGTTGAATCTTGGTAGACACTACACATTTGCTCTTTCTCTTCTTCTTATTAGATTCAACACACATTTTTGTAGGATAATCCTCAAACTTCACTTGTTTTTTCACCTTATTACCAATCCTGTTTAGTTTTCTACTAACTTCTTTCTTCTCAACATTTTGTCTCTTTTTCTTTGGCTTCATTATTTCTTGATTCTCATTGAAGCAAAACACTAAATACTCAGACTTGAACTCTTGATGATCAAGATTTGGGATATCGCGAAAAGATACAGATGTTCTAACTCTTCTATGATGAAATTGTTGAGTTAGATCAAACTGCATCAAGTAATCTAGTGAATTAACTGATTTGCTTCTTGAAAATGAACCAAAATTACTTTTTTCAACTTCTTCTTTAGGTAATGACTCTAATCCCATTAGCCTTGCCACAATTCCTGGACTATTGGATGCTGCTCCAACTAATTTGTTACTATTTGCCTCATATGAAGTTGTTCTCTTTGGTTCTTTAAATTGATCACTAGGGTGTGTTGGTAGACTTCCACCACATATAAGCCTTTGAAAAATGTTTGAAAAACACTTAGTTGAAATTGTATCTTTTGGATTTTTTGCCATTTTTTGCTTTGTTGATTTTTTGAGTTTTCAAGAAAATGAGATAGAAAGTTCAAGTCACTAGCTAAAATGGTTTTTCAAAAAATGGTTGATAGGGACATTTTTTTTGTTGTTTATTTTTGTAAGATTGAAAAAGGGGGTTGATGAAAAGAAGAAGAAATTAAGGATGAAAAAGACTTCTCTATTGTTGTTTATCTTTTGCAAGATTGAAGAGAAGGATGATCAAAGGAACATCAAGTTGAAAAAACAAGACTATTTCAACAAGTTTAGTATGAAAAGGACTTGTATAGTGTTTGAATGATGTGTTTCTAAGAAGTGGGGAACTTGGAATATTGAAAAGCATAATGGAATGAGTTCACACTATAAGTTTTGAAAAATATTGAACATGAAAAATTGTTATTTTATTCATCCAAGGCAGTGTCACACGTTTATGATACTTAGATATGAGGATATGTACTACTTTAGAAGGTTATTCTATTCATCCGGAGAGTGTGTACTAGTGTAGAAGGTTAATGGAGGGTTATTTTGCGTTTTGAGGCTTAGACTTGTTAGTGTTTGTCGTTATATTAATCGTATTATTATAGTTTTTGTTTTTATATAGATAATAGTCCGGTGTTTATTGTGTTTTGATTATCATATTATTTTATTTTATTTTCTCAAAGGCGTTGGAGTTTGCACTGTTGAATTGCTATGATTTCTGCATTGTTTTCTTCGTTGTACTTGAATTTGTTGTATTTGAGACATGAGAGCTTTCGGAAAGAAAATATCTACCTCCATGTGGTAGTGACAAGGTTTGTATAAACTCTACCCTCCCAGACCTATTTGTGGGACCTCATTGGGTATGTTATTGTTATTGTATTAAAAATAAACCGAAAAGGGTTCAACACATCCTTTAACGTATTAGGAATGATTCAAAAATATTCTTCTTTCATGAATTAGATTTTAAAAAATGTGCTTAACCTATTAAAAACAGTTCAAATCCCCCCTCCCTCTACCTAAATTAGTATCTATCAATTATTAAATACTAATTAACATGTCCATGCTTCACGTGATCTTAAAATATCTTATATGATATTAAAAAAAAAACTTTTAAGCCTTCAAATTCGAATAAATTAAGTCTCAACTTTTTAATCCACTATATTATCATTAGCATCTTAGTTATATATCTTTTTTATCATCACTTAACCGTTTAAGTCCTTCTAAAACTATTGAAATTTTTGTATAATTTATATTAAATGATGTTGTATTTACATTCTTTCTAAAAAAAGATCTCACAAAAAATTATCTTTTTGTGCACATACACACATAATTAAATATTATTAAACAACATACATCTAGGTTAATTCACACATTAGTTCATGTGTTTTATTTATTTAAAGAAAATACTTTTATTAGGTATAATACAAACAACCAAGAACTTTTCAAAATAAATTTTACAAATCAACCGAAAACTAAATAATTGGAAAAGTACGATACAAAAAATTAGTGGTGTATGTATTGACCGTAGGAAGGATTTTTGAGTTATTTATAATACGTTAAGGGCGTTATCGATCCATTAGGTAGTAGGAGGGACAAATTTGAACTATTTTTAATAGGTTAAGGGTATTTTTTTATCACATAAGTGGAAGGAGAGGTAAACTTAATACAATAAAGAGAAGGGGGACATTTTTGAACAATTTTTAATATGTTAAGGACAGAATAGTCTTCTTGTTTTACCCTTAATTTTAACTATTTATTACTTAAATTATTTCCTAAGCTCATTAAGATTATTTACCAATTAATATAAATATTATGTTAAAATGTGTACTTTATTTATTACTACTATTTTTTAAGGGTAGTACAAAATCAATTATGAATAAGCAAAAATAAATAGTGAAAATACTGTCGTTCTTTTGTTTTCTTTATATACAATTTTGCTTGGTACAAGACTAAAAGATGATAATTAGCATCAGGAATAAATTAAAATATGTAGATTAATAGTGTCAAGACTTTTGTCATTTTTAATATATCTGTTCTGGCATATAATTTACTTTATTTTTCAAGTTATTAATTTTACTATTTTTACTGACAAAATATAGTTATTTTAAAGTGGCCAATATTATAAAAGTTCTATCAAACGCTCATCCAGGTTTTATTTACGGTATTACATTAATTTTAGTTGATTCAAGATGATAACTATAAATATTTAACTTATATATAGATAGTGACATTCTGAATTGCAAAGAACTTTAAGATTGATGTTAACATTTAATAATTATTTATTTTTTGTATAAATTTGTTTGATTGATTTTTTATTGGATTTTTATATTGTAGTCCAACTAATTCGGATTTGATTTGGGTAGGGGGGCCTGTTGGGAGGGGGTAGTTCTCTTTATCAAAGATTTTTCTTTATCTCAAAACATTTGATTAAGAAAGAAACAGACGTATTTATAATGTCACATCCTTTAATGGTGTTTGTTTAATTTAGCACAGAATTAAAGAAGGTAGAGAAAAAAATTTAATTTTGTGATTTTAAACTAAGGATGTGTAGAATGTATCAAAATATCTTTTAATCTGTGATTTTAGACATGTTATGTGAAAATATGAAATTAACTATAGAATTTAAGGAAATAGAGAAAACTTTTGAATCTTATGATTTTACACTTAAGATATATAGAGTGTATCAAAACATCTTTTGATCATGTGAGACTTTAAATATGTAATGTGAAAAATTAAAATTAAAAAAATCACTTTCTTAACCGAACTAAAAATGAAAGTAAGCTAAATAAATTAGAATAGAGAAATAAGAATTTCACCTATAAAAAATGATACTTATAATTGATGGCGGAATGACCTGAGAGACCCCTGTACTTGGCTCCATTTGTAAGTTGGACCCTACTACTTATCAATTTGTCAACTGAACCCCTAAACTCATAAGAACACAATATTTTAAACCCCTTTGATCATTGACCGAACTTATGTGGCATTGATAATGCTGAGTTGAAAAAATACGTAATTACACGCATTTGACAGCGAGTAAATAAGGTATTTTACATTTAAAATATTTTAATAATCAATTTTTTTAAAAAATAATTAAATACCCATCTTCCTCAACCATCCCTCTCCCACCCCACCTCCCATCCTCCCCTCTCCCCCCCTCTCTTCTTATTCTTAGAATTTCATTCACCACACCCACTCTCCTCCTCTTCATTCTCTCCTTCATCCACTTCCTTCTCAACCCACACTTCTTTTTCACTACAAATCAGCCGCCCACCCTAACCACTTAGATTTGCCCCTCTCTTAACCCTTTTAAATTTTAGCTTTTTAGTCTAAAAGTATTGAAATTATTATTTATTTTATGAGGCTTCAAAAAAGAGGTTTAAGTATGGATTAACACGAAGGATAATGGTGGATATTGAAAAATTAAAACTCCATTGATAAGTTAGAAAAAGCTTGAAAATAATAAACGAGTCTTGTGAATTTGTGAAATTAGTTCAAAATTGTGATTGGAATTAGCTGAATTTGTGGTGGTGAACTTGAATTTGAATTTTCAAGTCAAATGGGGAAAAATTTCATCTATTTGACCAGAATTTAGTGTTCAATTTGGAATAAATATGAAGAACATGCTTATTTGGATTTATTTTTTTTAGAAAAAATGATTATGTAAAATTTCCAGAAATTACAAAAGTGGCTTAATTGAATTTTTTATTTTTACATGTAATTTCTTACATGTCATTAAAAATGACATGAAATTTCACGTGTAAGCAATTGTACTTCACGCACACTAGTCAAATAAAAAAAGGGTTTAAAATATTGTGTTTTGATGAGTTTAGGGGTTCAGTTGACAAATTGATAAATAGGAGGGTCCAACTTACAAACGGAGTCAAGTACAGGGGTCTCCCAGGTCATTCAGCCATATTTGATTAACAATTCAAGAACAATTATTTCAACAAGTTACTAGCGTCACTTTTGATTGGGTACGAAGTTGAAGAATGAAAGGATTTTAAAAATATATATTACGATTTAGAACAAAATATAGTTATTTGTACAATTATTGATAATTTTATTAATATTAAATAAAATATTTAAAATTAAGTTATTACAAAATATAAAAATATTTTTTCTAAATTAACTAAAGAGAAAAGACTGCAACATAAATTAACACGAAAAAATAACACCATAAGAAAGAGACAAAGAGAAAATAAATAAGTACTCTCTTCGTTTTATATTACTTGATTTTTATTAACTTGATATGATTTTTAATTTCTTTATTAAATATATATTTAACTAAATCAACCTTATTAATACTAGTTTAAAACTCAGAATTTGAGTTTATTATTTTATACTATTGTTTAATATTAAAAATAACATGAAGAAAAATAAAATGAAAAAATTTCAAATTTATTGAAATAGAGCAGCAACTATGGGAAATTTTAAAAAATAATATAGTTTCGGCTTAATTAGAGATCTATAACTAAAGTTTACTTAATTACGAATTATACCTACGTGTTAGGGGGAGGAGAGAGCCAAGCGAAACTAGAGGAGGGAGGAGAGAGGTGAGAGGTTGAATACATGTTGTATTACTAATACAATTGATACAACAGATTTGTATAGGAGGAGGGAGGCAAGCGAGATCGAGAAAGGGAGGAGAGAGGCGAGCGAGATCGAGAGAGGGACGAAAGTGAATGAGTACATGTTGTATTCATTATATCACGAATACAATTGATACATAATACAAATATAATTGATACAAATATAAATATAATTATCTGAATACAATTGATTTGTTATTATATATCGTATATAATTGTATTAACGAACACAATTTATATCAACAAATATAATTTGTATCGTATATAATTATATCGATTATACTAAAAAAAATACTTTTTATATTGGATCTAAAATGAAACGGAGTGAGTAGTACTAGTACTATATTAATATAAGAAAAACCATGTGATTTGAAAATGCGAATTTTTGTTTACTTTATGTCAGCGTGTGTTGATAATATTGCCGGATTTATTGACTTTTGATATCTTTTCTCACTTTACCGACATCCTTCACTTTCATCAATTTTTTTGTGGGAGTTCGATATTCTACTTCTTTATAATTTTTAGGTTTTATTTTCTTATAAATACATCAACAATAATGATATATACACTGAAATTTCATAAATAAGATTCAAGAAGAACAGAATATATGTAATACTAAAAAACTATGTGCACGGCAAAACATTAGCAGAATCATATTGTTTATATGAATCAAGGACGGATCTACCCTTAGCAAAAGAGGTGTCAAGCGATATTTCTTCGTTAGAAAATTACATTATTATATATAAAGGTCAAATTTTGGTTTAATAAATATATAAATTAGTACTGACCTTATAATAATTATATATTTAACTATAACCATTGACAATACCCCTTACTGACAATTCATGTGTCGGATTCAAAAAATCTACTTGTAAGGTTCGATACGATGAAAACTTAAATACAAATCATAATAGTTATATCAGTATTAAGAATATAAATACATTTAACAATTTAGAGAATATGTTTTTGTCAGCCTATCTCTACTCGGTCTCGTTCAATACATACAAGATGCACTAGCACAAGAAATTGAAACTATATTGTTTTCATAATCAAGATACTTATAAGAATTAATTTTATGTGTATAAGCTAAAACGCTACACAAAAAATCATCTATTATATAAGTAAACATACACCGTAAATGAATATATGATCTATTAATACTTTTATTAAAATTGATAATAATTATTCAATAATAAATACTATATCTAAATATATGGTTAATAGTATTCCAACAAATAAGATTTAAGAAGAATAGAATATATGTAAGTCTTATCATACCTCGTATAGAGATAGGAGATGTTATTTCTAAAAGACCTTCAACTAAAATGCAATGATTTTAGGTATATAGAAGAAAATGTCAATGACAAAAACAAAACAACTAATAAGAAAAATAGTGTAAAGCCTAAAAGAAAAGAGTATGAACAACAATGAAATAGTGTAGTAGTCGAAACACGATAAACAGATGATGATAAATAATAAATACTAGAACTATAAGAATATGGCTAGTTAATGACAAACACTTACAATCCTGAACTCTCGAAAACAAGGCAACACTTCACTACCTATTAATCTTTTAC
This sequence comes from Solanum chiquidenum, assembly GCA_029582725.1. Taxonomy (NCBI): domain Eukaryota; kingdom Viridiplantae; phylum Streptophyta; class Magnoliopsida; order Solanales; family Solanaceae; genus Solanum; species Solanum chiquidenum. The sequence goes on from JAJOOS010011906.1 coordinate 31,237, forward strand.
CTTATTACACAATCTCTGAGTCGTCCTCTCTAAGGTCATGTCCTCGCTAATTTGGAGTTGTGTCATGTTTTGTTTACTACCTCCTCTCCAGTGCTTTTTTGGTCTACTTCTACTCTGCTCGTGTCTAGTTATACATTCAACCTCTCAAACCTCTTCATTGGTGCATCTCGTCACATGTCCAAGTCATTGCAATTTCGCTTTTCTCATCTTGTTCAGCATGAAGATCACTCCTATCTTATCCCTGATAACCTCATTCCTAATCTAACCGCTCCTAGTATGCCCACACATTCATCTAAACATCCTCATTTTCTCAACATGCAATTTTGAATATTATAATAATTTTTTTGAATAACATATCTTATTTGTAAATGGTTATAAGAGATTATATAATTTATTATATTTTATGTAGTTTGGAAATTGTTATAAGAGATTATATATGTTTCAATTTATTTTATCAACGTTCATTCAACATTGATACTACAATTTATGGGTAGATAATTTATAGGCGGAATAACCTGAAAGACCCTTGTACTTGACTATGTTGGTAAGTTGGATTCTTATAATTACAATTTTGTCAATCAAATCCTTAAAACTCACTGAAACATAATATTTTAAACCATTTCCATGTCCTATGTGTGTGCGTGTGGTACACTCATTTACATGTAGGATTTCATGTCATTTTTAATGACACATAAGAAATTAAATATTAAACAAATAAAATAAAAATAAAGGCGTACTTCTGCATATGCTGGAAAATTTGAACATTATTTTCTCCATTTTTGCTCTCAAATTGAGCACCAAATTCATGTCAAATTGGTGAAATTCTTAACTATTTGACTTGAATTTTACACTATTGATTCACAAACATAAACCCACAAATTTCTATACAATTTCAAATTTATTTCATAAATTCACAAAACCTATTTGTTATTCTTGAAGCTTCATCAAGCTTATCAATGAAGTTTTTCATTTTCCAATACTCACTATCACTAAAGAATACGCACGAAATTGAAATTTTGAAAGAAAAAAATTATGAAAAAACGAAAAGAACTAGAAGGGACGTTAATTTGCAGCAAAAAAGAATGAATTTTGAAAAAATATTTAGGAGTGGAACAGTGTACGGAGTGTTAAAAAGAAAAAGCAGCGAAATGGTAGGTGAATCCAAAGAAAGAAGGAAAGAAGTGGAATGGTTTTAAGAAATTTGATTGGGATGGGGGTGGGGCAGCAGTGACAGGCTGCTTAAAGAAGATGAGTGCCTTTTTTTTTTTTTTTTTTTTTTTTTTTTTTT
>JAJOOS010011907.1:0-32299 GCA_029582725.1 Solanum chiquidenum
GAAGCGACGGACATAAAGATGTTGTCCGTCGCTAATTTAAAAAATAATTAAACAATTAAAATTAGTAAAAAGCGACGGACGGCGTGACTTTTTTTAAATGAATAAATAATTATTTTTAATAAAAAGCGACGGACTGCGTCACTATCTATATAAAATAATTAATTAGCAAAAATCCGTGAAAAAAAGCGATGGACTAAGCGATGTCGTCCGTCGCTTTTAAAAAAAATAAAAAAATAAAAATTTTAATTACAAAGCGACGGACTAAGAGACACTGTCCGTCGCTTTTTAAAAATGTTTGACTAGATATTTTGACCAAAAAGCGATGGACTAAGAGATGTCGTCCGTCGCTTTTTTTTAAAACTAATTAATAAAATAAAATAAATTAAAACGACGGACAGCGTGGTTATTGTTTAATTTATAATAATTATTTTTAATAAAAAGCGACGAACTAAGAGATGCAGACCGTCGCATTTTGTAAAATAATTTTAAAAATAATTATTTTAAGTAAAAAGCGACGGACGGCATCTCTTAGTCCGTCGCTTTTTTGGAGCGACGCTGTCCGTTGCTTTTTCTTCCGTCGTTTTTTAGCAAATTTTTAGTAGTGCATGTTGACCAAGATAGTCCCGCTTGCCAAGTTTGCACACTACAAGGACTTGGCGGGAGTATGCATCAATTGATGCAACTCTGAGAGAACAACTGCTAGTTGGAGCTAGTATGTTCAACAAAGGTTAGATTCTTCTTGTTTCTTACAACGGGATAACCCAGTAAGCTTAGAAGCTTTGGCCGGAGTTGTTTATACGCATGCTCGAAACGCAAACCAAGGTGGAGATTGAAAGAGTTGGTTGGTTCTTGTGGAATCAAACTCAATGGAAGATGAATTAATATGAAGAATTAGTAGGAAGATAATTAGTACAAAATAAAAGTCAAGATAGTATCTTGGTAGGTGAAAGTTAGGTAAACCATAAAATGGTTTCACATGTTTAATCTTGACATTTTTGACACATAGTGATGTCATGGATTACATCAATAGGAAGAATTCATTCATATAAATAGGTAGCTCTTAATTCATTTTCAAATCATCCTCTCACTTGCCTTCTCACATTCTAAGGCATTTGATGTTCTCTCTCTTGTAGTATTTCACGTGTATTCTTTGCAGAGTGAAATAAATATTGGTGCAGTTGTTCTTTGATGGACGTAGGATCATTTTGATCCGAACCACATTAAATATTGTTGTTCTTCCTTGTTCTTTATTTTCATGTTTCTGCTAACATTGTCCTTCCTGGTTGCTCTAGCAAAGGGCAAAGAGATACATGCTTATGCTATTAGAAATGCATTGGCAATGGTTATTGCCGTGGGAAGTGCATTGGTTGATATGTATGCAAAGTGTGTCTGCTTAGATATTGCTAGGAGAGTTTTTGATAGCTGACTTCCAAAAATGTGATCACATGGAATGTTCTCATTATGGCTTATGGGATGGATGGGAAGGGAGAGGAAGCCTTAGAACTTTTTAGGATGATGGTGCTTGAACGGAAAGTGAAGCCCAATAATGTCACATTTATTGCAATTTTTGCTGGATGCAGTCACTCAGGCATGGTCGGGAATTGTTCCAAGAAATAAAAAATGAGCCAATTGCAGATCATTACACCTGCATCGTTGATTTGCTTGGTCGATCAGGCCACCTAGAAGAAGCATATCAGCTTGTAAATGAGATGCCCTCTAAGTACAACAAAATTGGCGCCTGGAGTAGTTTACTTGGTGCCTGCAGGATAGAACTTGGTGAAATTTCAGCAAGGAATCTCTTTGAGTTGGATCCACATGTAGCTAGTCACTACGTTTTACTCTCCAACATATATTCATCTGCTGGGATTTGGGAAAAGGCAAGCATGGTTCGACGTAACATGAAAAAAGTTGGAGTAAGAAAAGAACCTGGTCGATGCAGTTGGATTGAATTTGGAGATGAAGTTCACAAGTTCGTAGCTGGAGAGATGCATCACATCCACAAAGTGAACAGCTCTATGGCTATCTCGAGACTTCGTCAGAGAAGATGAAAAAAGAAGGTTATGTGCCAGACACTTGTTGTGTTCTTCACACTGTTAACGAGGATGAAAAGGAAAATCTACTCAGTGAAAAATTAGCTATAGCTTTTGGTATCCTCAATACACCTCCTGGCGGGTTGCAAAGAACCTTAGGGTATGCAATGACTGCCATGAGGCAACTAAATTTATCTCAAAGATTGTAATCATTGTTAGGGATGTGAGGAGGTTCCATCATTTCAGAAATGGAACCTGTTCATGAGGAGATTATTGAATTTATACAAAGTTCTGTTTATCTATTCTTTTAATGTCTAAACATAGGTAAATGCACTGATTGTAACTTACATTTGTCGACTATATTATTGAGAATAACATTTTGTATATATTATTGAGAATAACATTTTGCGACTAAAATAAATCTCTTACTTCCTGTCATTTTCTTTTAATTTTAATAAAATTTTCGGTGACTTATTATTGATAAATGAGAAAATAGGTAGAAACTCATATATGAAGTGGAAAGAAACTTTTAGATTCCGAGTCTTGGACTCGCTTTGTTGATAATGAATGATACTCTCTCTGTTTCATATTACTTGGCCCGTGTTGGCCTGGCACAACTCTTAAAAAGGGAGCAGTAAGTATTCAATGTTATATTTTGGGAAAATGCATAAGTACCCCCAGCCTATATCCGAAATCCCTGAGACACACCTAACCTTTACTAAGGTCCTATTACCTCCTTGAACTTATTTTTTAATTAACTTTCTACCCCTTTTCGGCCTACGTGGCACTATTCTTGAAAAAAAGTCAACACGCGCTGAGCCCACAAGATAGTGCCACGTAGGCTGAAAAGAGGTAAAAAATTATATATAAAATAACTTCAAGGGGGTAATGGGACCTTAGTAAAGATTAGGTGTGTCTCACTGATTTCGGGTATAAGTTAGGGGGTACTTATGCATTTTCCCTAACTTTCTAGTATCTTACACAACTTCCAGTAGTTTTTAATATTCATTGTATTTACAAATCAATTTCTGATGTGATGAATTTAACTTTTGATTGTTGTTTTTTAATCATTTCTTTTGACTGTTATCTATATTATATATGTACAAGTGAAACAAATATTGAATTCATATCCAGTCAAACAACATCATCTAAACGAGAACTGATATGTTTGCAATACTAAGCAAATATTGAAAGCTCTCATTTAGATACTAAAAGGATGTCACTATTCAGCAAATTGAACTGCCAATGAAAATGCCTTCACTCTCTTTACATCTTAGCAAGGCAGAAAAAAAGGAGAATTAAAAGACCATTTGGATGACCAAGTTATTGCCTAATACTATAACAAAGATTGTCAGACAGAAATGGAATTTCTACAAACAAAATTGTCTTTGCCACTCAAGATATACAACTCTTCATACTTGGACAGTATCCAAGCCCGTGTGTGCGGGGTAAATAAGCTTCGTATTGCACTATTCTTCCTATAAAAAACAGCCTGAGGAGGGCCTTCATCAAAGAATGACTTCTATGGTACATTAATCTGCTAACAAGTGTGATGTTATGTTGCCTCAACCGCCTCTTCCACCTGTGGCAGGCGCTTAGGTCGACCACATCGGCTTACATCTTTACTTAGCAAAAGCTTCAAAGCTTTTCCCATGGTTATGTCTTTGGGCTTTAAGTTCTGTCACCAAAATCAGTATACGCAATATCAATTTCCATTTACAATTTCTATCAGCAAATAACAAAATCTATCAGATATCCCAGCACCAACAACTTCTCATGGAAAAAAGAAAGAAACAGAAACTCAACCATTAACCTACTTCAAAGTCACTCAGGTAGTCATTGATCTAGTTGAGATTTGTACAGACCTTATTCACTTCTAAATTACTCGCAAAAAGAAAATGGACACTTCACAAAACATCTATTGTATTGTATCAATAATAAGCAATAACTAACAGGTAAGAAAACATACATACTGACCAGCATTGACATTCATTGATATAGAGTTAACAGTAGTTGCAGAAACATTTGTAATTAGCAATCAGCAAAAGTAGCAGCTTCATCTCAATGCAACAGAATAAAAATATATAAAATTGAACCTTAAAATGAATTTCCTTTCAGTAAAATTATTGATGAGAAATAACAAATTCGAAGACAAAGTTCCAAGTAACACTTGGAACAAAAAAATCTAATGAAAGATACTAGCAGAAGCATTGCAAAAAATGTTGTCTCTTAAGTTAGGGACGTTTGTTCTAACAAATTTACCAAAAATAATGTAGTATCAAGCAGTGGATATTGTGAGGTCATACAAATTACTAACAATGATATAATAGTTCTTAAGGTCTTCAATTTTGCAGAGGCAGGAAGTGTGGAATATGAGAGGGCAGAGGCTCATCAGCCATTGACATTAGGGTGATAAACATATGATGTCATACTAATAAATGCTTGAACGAGTTTTTACATTTGCGACTATTCCCAATAGACAATTATGAACAACTGATTGTGGTCCCTAAAAAGATTAAGCACAAAGCACTCAAGTGTGTGGCCTAGTGGTCAATAAATATTGCAGTGGGAGAACCATGATATCTCAGGTTCAAATCTCAGTGAAGGCCAAAACACAAAGTGATTTCTTCCCATCTTTCCCAGCAGTTTGTGTGGCTGCCCAGACACCACCGTCATTAAAAAAATGATTAAGCACAAAGTATCTGATGTAAGAAACAAATGATACTGGAATTCTAGACAATATGGAGACACTTTTACAAACTCTATTACTTCTCACTAGATTAAAGCACAAAGTCATACAAGTCTTTTAACATGAATTGGGAGAAAACGCTAGAGTATTCATCCTTGATGGATGGTTTTTCCTGCTTCGGTCTCCTGCATCATTAATTTATACAACCACAAAGGCACAAACAGGACACCAAACCACACGCCAAGAGTAAAGCGACAATTTGAAAACTGTGGAAATTAGACAACCACAAACTTCACTTTATCATCCATCAAGACTGCAGGAGACCATGTCATGCTGTCATTATGTCATAACTTTTTATCAGAGATCATTATTGATTCCAAGATAATTTTCTCTTATATATACCTTCTAATTATAATTATTATTCAGCAGAAGCTAGCATATCAAGAGTCAATGTTTGAAAAAAAAAAAACAATTCTAGCACAGAGAGATTGCACCAAACCTTGGGTACTGGAGCAATTATTCGCCTATGTCTGATTGTAAATCCGAACTTTGCAAGCTTTAAAACGACCGGCTGGCCATCATCGGGGTGGTTTCCCTATAGACATGACCCATTCATCTTTTGTATGCATACTCATAACCAGTGATAGAGATATTTAAAACTTACAATAGAAATATTAAATACACAAAAGGAAGTACACATTGCAAACATACCAATGTTACAGGGTAACGCAGCAACTCCAGGGCATCTTCCAAGGTAACAGAACTGACATCCGTCACCTAGATCATGAAAAATGCATTTACATCACTAACGATCTAATAAGATAAACTTATCCCATTGAACTAAATGAGGAAGGCATTAAGTACAGTGATTTGTAAAGATTATACTCCAGGTGCAATTATATCAAATGCAAACAAAAGCAAAAGGTAATTCAGTTCAATGGGAAAGAGAAGGCTCCGGTCAGCGACTTTGGAGGAATTGCAGTATTTTTTTTATTATAATAATATAAATGCGGAAAACTGGTATTTATACATGTGAAAGAACTCACAACCAAGTTCAATGAAGTGCTTATCAAAATACCTGTGAAAGCGAAGCCCGCTTGGGAACGTATCCTTTCTTGTCTTCTCCAAGCTGAACATAGTATCCATACGGACCATTCTTCATAAGAATCTAAAGAGAAAGGGCATAAAGGTGTTTAACTCCGAGAATAAACAACTAACTAATAGGTAACAAACACTAGTAAAATCAATCAACTGATATATAAAGGGTTTTGATGTGGAAACCTTCTCATTTGAAGAAGGATGGACACCCAGCAATTTCGGCGGCTCAACATATCTTTTAGTGTCTTCAGAGGTGATAACTTCATCCTCTTCACCATATAATGTCTTGGCAATATACCTAAAAATTGATATCAAAACTACATCAGCCAATGACTTGAAACCAACGGCATCGAAAGAGAAGGAGAAAAGTATATAACTATACTTCTTTTCATTGTTCTGCACTATCAAGATAATAACAGATCAGTTACACTGCAAAGTTGCAAGGTATGATAATTGAGAGGAAGATTTAATGCTGGAAAGAACGAACCTTAAGTTTAAGCTAAAAAATACACTCCAGATGCTTTAGAAGTAGCAACTCAAATTGCAAAAGATGTACAAGTAAGAACCAGACAAAAGGGGGGAGGGAATTCTTTTTTACCCCATTGCTTTGCATGGGATAACAGTACAATTTTAAGGAAGTTCCCTGGCCAGTGCTCGGGGAGAAATCTTCATGAGAAAAGGTAATGGTAGGAACACAACTGGTCAGGCCAACGACCTCTGAACCAGAGTTTCCAAGAAATGTTTGTACTTTCTTTACAGCAGGAGGCAACTGCAGGGAACATTCAAGGGTGGAACCTTATTTTCAGAAGACCACTTAATGACTGGGAAAGCGAAAATTTGGTCGAATTGTTAAAAGTTAATGGAACAATTCAAGGATATTTCTACTGTTGAGGATAGTTTAAGGAGGGATGGTGAGAGACAAGGTAATTTTACTGTCAAATCTGCATACAAAGAGCGCAATACTTCCAACTTTCAAATTCACGAGTGGCCATGGAAGTTGATATGGAAGGTGAAAATACTTTACAAGGTTGCGTGTTTCACCTGGTTGCTAGCCAGAGGATCAGTGATCACCCGGGAAAACCTTGGTAAGAGAGGTTATCCTACTCAATTGTGAAGAATGTTTCTCAACTTCAGGGTATAAGTTGGGCTATGCCTAGGAACATTGTAGATGTTCTAGCAAGTTGGAACAGAGAAGGTGCCAACTCAAACCAAAAGGAGAGATGGAAGGTCATTCCAGCCTGTATTTGGTGGACAATATGGGAAGAAAGGAACAAAAAATGCTTTGAAGATAAATCAAGTCATTTCCAGAAGATAAAGTTGAAGTGTTTCGTATTTTTGGTGTAAAGGAACATGTGTAGAAGTCTAGAAGATCATGATTCAATTTTTTATGTTTTAGACCCCTTGTAGATGATATAGGATCTGTAAGTTTGTTCTCTTTACAGTCCTGTAATTATGGATGATCATGCCATCTTTGTATAGTGATAGCATCCACGATGGCATACCTCCATTAAAGTTGATGGATTCAATTAAAAATCAAGGTGTTTACCGTGGAAGAAAAGCCCAAGAATTATAACAACAAGTGGACTAAGTGCTACATATATTTCACGGTCCAAGTTTGAGTCCAAGAGCCGAAAGATTGGGGCCACATGAAGACCAAGAGGAGGGCCACATGGAGCCCAACTGAACCATAAAAAAGAGCTGAAATTTCATGCCAAAAAAACTGTTGAAGTAATGTGGGAGTTTTGGTGGAAATTTGCCCCTTCTTTCCTTTTTCTTGACAGATAATTATAGGAAAAAGTTTGACATTATTTTTACATGCTTTCCTAAAAGTTTCCTAGTTATTCCATAAAAGTAGGATTCGAGTCTCGTGTTATTAGGGATAAATTCAACTATATATAGAGGTGAATTTTTTATTTTCAAGAGACGTGATTAATATTATTTGAGAGATTTCTCTTCTTTACACCTTTGTGTGTGATGATTATGGATTTATATCTTACAATCTTATAAGAACGATTCTTTTAAGAGATAAGATTAGTTCTTAACTTGATATCTTTGATTTCTATTTAAGAAGGTAATTAGCCTTATACTAATTGTTGTCTCTAATTTCTTCGAAATAGGGGTCTAAGTCACTTTTGATCTAAGTTCTTGAATTGGCTCTATTAGTACGATAACTAATATTGATCCGCCAATTTGAATACCAAGATCAATTAGGGTTCTTAGCACTTTATCTTGAAATTTAGGAATTTTATTCTCGAATTTCACATATCTTTCAATTCTTGTCTTTAATCTTTGTATTTGCGCTTCCGCATTATTTTCTTGTTTATTCGAGTAATCCGATTCTTATCATATAGTCTTACTATTTATATAAAATATGGTACCTGTTTCAAAAAAAGAAGAAGATCCAAATCATGCTAACTTGTTTCTCACTTGCATTTTGGGTGTTGGTCACAACCTATAAAGTAGCCTGCACCAAACCTGCTCACTTTGAAGATTAAAGTTCCCTGAAGACAGCTTGGGCATGTCCTACTTTCATTAGGAAGAGATGCAAACAGAAAATCACCAAATGCTTCAACATCTTCTCCACCTGATGAATGTGCACATTACCAGTATGTTCACAATACTTGCTAAATCTAGTCCAGTAATCTCTCAAAAGGCCCTTCCATTCAGTCAAACCAGCAGAGACATTATCAAGTTCCGTCTCCATATCGGCAGTGAAGCTATAATCTGTTACTTCAGTAAAGTAATGAGAGAGAAATGCCGATACCATACGCCCACGAAATTCAGGATACAGTGTTCTGCCTTTGGCAATGACATAATTCCTGTCCTTTAACACTTTTATTGTGGCTGCATAAGTAGAAGGTCTTCCAATGCCGAGCTCCTCCAGCTTTTTGACCAAAGACCCCTCAGAGTATCGTGGTGGAGGCTGAGTCTGGTGTTGCTCAAGTTTCACTTAACCCAAATACATTGGATCCCCAGCGGTTAAATTCCTAAGAGCCTCAAATACTTCAGAACGATCATCCCTCCCATTCTCATTATCTCTCGTTGAGTTAGTTTCTACATCCTCGTAGACAGCTTGGTACCCGGGAAACTGTACTTTTGAGCTTGATGAACGGAAGATTATGGATTGGTCAGGTTTCCCAATATCAACTTGTATCTGCTCGATGGTAGCAGGTTCCATCTGGCATGCCATGGTACGGGACCATATAAGTTTGTATAGCTTAAGTGCATCATCATCCAGCACCCCAACAAGCTTTGAGGGTAGCCTTCGGATATCAGTGGGTCTAATAGCTTCATGAGCCTCTTGAGCATTCTTCACCTTCTTGAAGTATTTGCGACCATTCTTTGATGCAAAATTCTGTCCATACCTTTCACTGATATAGGATTGAATGTCCTTGGTAGCTTCATCTGAAATGTGCAATCCATCTGTTCTGATGTAAGTTATCAATCCTGTTGCCTTGCCATCAGATAACTCGATTCCCTCATAGAGTTTTTGTGCAAGTTTCATCGTATATGTTGATGAAAAGTCCAATTTGTTTGCAGCATCTTGCTGAAGTGTTGATGTTATATAAGGAGGAGAGGGATTTCTCTGCTTTTTGGTTATCTTAGAGCTAAGAACTTCAAAGTTTGATGAATTTATCTTCTCTTCAATTTCCATTGCTTCGGTATGAGAGCTAACAGAGAACTGACTTAATTTCTTGGTATCAAAATGGGTCAAGTGGGATGACAAAAAGTTATTGGCTAAATCTAGGTTTTTGTTCTTCTTAAATTCAACCAGGACTGTCCAATACTCCTGTGGTTTGAATCCATCAATTTCCATTTCTCTGTCACATATAAGTGATAGGGCAGCAGACTGAACCCGACCAGCAGATTGACAACCAGGTAATTTCCTCCACAGAAGTGGAGAAATGTTGAACCCAATCAGGTAATCAAGAGCACGCCTTGCAAGATAAGCATGCACTAAATTTGCGTCAATCTCCCTTGGAGACTGGAGGGAAGCTTTGATGGATGATTCAGTAATTTCATTGAAAACAACCCTTGTCACATTAATATCATCACGCAGGGCATCCTGTTGCTGTACCATCTCTATAATGTGCCCAGAAATAGCCTCTCCTTCACGATCAGGATCTGATGCAAGAACAAGATTCTGGGCTCTGAGGATCAATGACAAACAGATAAGAAACTGAGCATGACATCGCTTTAAACAGTTCTAGCTACAAAACAGCTATTTTATGGGGAAAAAAAAAGAATCTGGTGTCTTTCCATCCTCTGTGTAACTGTCAATTTGTTAACTGAACATTATGAAATGCAAAACTGGTTTTCTTTTTTCATCATAATTATGATCATTGAATTGTAGAACAATTAAAAAAAGAACTATGAATCACATAGTCACTACTAATCCTCACCAACATGTTAGCACCATGTTGATAGATAGCTAATCAGAAGTTGGAACAACAGATAACTACCCACTTAGCGCAACCTTTATGCTTTTGAGATGAGTCCAGGCAGCAGAAGGGACCTCCCATACCATGCTGAAGTCATCATCTGGTCGGACAGATCCAGACCTTGCAGCCAAGTCCCTGACATGACCATAACTGGGCAGGACTTCAAACATGTCACCGAGGTACCCTTGAATAACTCTCGCCTTTGTGACAGACTCCACCACCAGTACAGGACTTTGCTATCGGAGGATATAGTTTTGGCCATTTTTTTTGTCCCGAGGGCTTACTTTTGCTGCTCACATCTGAACTCTTGTCTGGTACTAACTTACTATCAGATGGCAATACAGTTGCCCCATTCAGTTCTGCAAGAGAATTGCTCCCCTTGGTGGATTTCCTTTTCCTGGGAGAGGTTCTTTTCACTTGGGCCAAGTCAACCTTCATTGAGACATTATCAGCAGGCCCTACTGTGGAAGAATGAACGGGCGAACTAATCTGGAACACTGCAAGGTTAGTGCAGGTAATTATGCAGCAAAAAGAAATCAAATATGGTAATTCCAAAAATTGAAAAATTGCAAACCTGTGATACTGCTGGAGATTCCTCATCTTTAGCAGGGCTAGACTTCTTTGCTCGGGGAGTCTTAGAAACTTTTGGCTGATCTACTGTAGCAGAAACAACATTTTTATTCTTTTTGTTTCTTGACTGCTTCTTTGCTTTCTCGTTCCCTGTGGATGTTGGTTTCCTATTATTACCAAGAGGTATACCTGAAATGTCCAGGTTGACATCCTTCTCATGCAAATTTTAATAGAACTCCCTCTGATACATTACAAAAAGCTAGTCAGAATGCATAAGTTCAAAGGAAATCACTGTCAATTAGTACCCGAAAGTAATTGTCTCATATGCACCAAGGAATTAGAGTCTATTGTTCAAACCATCGAATATAAGAATTAAATAGCAGCTCATATCATTTTCTCATTAAAGAGATGTCAATTTATCTAGTATTTTTGTCGATCGAATGTAGAAGATCAGGGAATTAGTTGAGCTCGAACATCACGAATATGGAATCATAAGAAGTTACAAACTATATCACGTGTTTATAGGGTTAGAGTGCACTCTATTAGAAATATGAAAACTTAAGAAGAGTTTCAAACTACTCAAGGGTGTGGCGTTTGCTTGTAACGAAGTGGGTGAAAACCATGAAAAACTCTAGGTGATTTCCATAAGTCATGGTGAAACATACTCGGTACTCATAAGAGCTAGCAGGTACTCGATCGCTGAAATAAGTGAGGCTTGCACAAACTGACCCGAACTCTAATATTATAATAAGCAAAAAAAAATTCAGAACTTACTATGTCAATGACAATGAAGTGGAAAATGATCTTTGTATAGCAACCAGGCTTAATGAGGGAGTACAATGAGTGTAATGTAGTAATTCGGCTGAAGAAACCAGTCACAAAGAGTGCTACTACAAAATAGTTGCGACATTCATAATTCAGAAATTAATAACTATTTTAAAATCGGTTTGAAATTAAGGTCAATTTATTTAGTGTTTGTGTTGATGAGCTGTAGCAGGTCATGTGAATGATAACTTCTTCTCCATTCTGTATATTCACACTTGAACTAATAAAGCAACAAGAAGCAGAAAACATAAGAAACACAAAAGAATTAGCTAATAAAACAACAAATAACACAAAATTCAAAAGCAAAGGAAATGAGGTTGACCATAGAATCATATCTACCAAGTGACATACCTAAACAAAGCTCACCAAAAGAACCACTGTCAATCTTCCTTCCAAGCTTAAACTTCCCACCTACAACATGATTCATTGTGATTTCAATAACTCCACTTTGGAAATTTCACCAATAATAACAATTTCAATAGCCCAAATAATTAATTCACTCACATTTTCACTCACTAAGATTAGCCAAAAAAATCCCAGAAAATCCAAGAAACCATTAACCCCATCAGAACTACTCATACATCTATCCAATTCTTTGAATATTCATCTGATATTTTGGATTCTATCATATTCAAACCTCATTAACCCATAAACCTACCTCTAAAATCAAAACTTTATAAATCTATTCACCCAAATGTAAAATTCGGAGAGAAAAATTGAATCTCAAAATAAAATTAAGTAAAATATATATGAATATGAGAATTAAGGAATCAAATCTTAAAAAATAATTGAAGAGGAATACAGAGAGACAACAAAGAATTAATTCAACATTGTAGCAGATTTTAAAGAAGATCGAAGATGAAAAGTTGCGGAGTCAAAATACCTTTGTTTTCCTCTTCAACATATGAGAGGAATCCGATGAAGGTCACACGAGATTCTGAAATAAATCACAATAATCAAAATTAAACGAAGGAAAAAATTCACCAGAATTGAGAGTTGAAACTATAGACAAAGTAGAATCAAATATGTATCAAAAAGCATTGCAGTGTAATATTGATTTGAGTATGAGAGGAAGAATGTTTTACTGAAGAAGAAAGAGAGTATTCAGAGGATAAAGATTGAATAGTTGATGCGTTGGCCTATTAACATTCAATGTAGATGACACGTAGAATAGGAATATCTTAGTAAAAGACCAAATTATCCCTCAGTTAAAATTTATTGACCATTTAGCATACATGTTGATACCACAGGGGCATCCCACACTTCTAATATAGTAGAAAAGAAATTTTGTTAGAATATAGTAGTTATTTTGTATAATTATTAAATGTGCAATAAAAATTAACTCCATTTGTTTATTTTTTGGTGGACCCATATGTGAGTATTTGCCAGAAGCGTTGTTCTCCTATAAATTACTATTAAAATAGATAATCTACCATAATGTACTTGAAAGAAATTTTTAACTATTAAAATAGAGTTGTAGGTTGGGAATATGAAGTCCATGTGAAAGATTATATTCTTGGAAGATTGAAAATATTCACATGAACTGACGATTATGTCCTATTATTTAATTTAAAATAGAGTTGTAGTTGGGGATGTGGGGTCATGTGAATTATTATCATTGAGAACAATTGAAAATATTGTTATAAAATGACTATTATGTTCTTAGTCGTCCACCTCTTCATCTTCATATATATACTAGAGAGCAACTTTCACATATAGCAAATACAAAAATTATATTTGTATGATATAACTATAGTTTGCATAATTGCGCTCTATAACAAACATAAATATGTATATTTCGCTATACATATACAAAAGAAAGCAGTTGTATATAATTTATTTATGTTTCGGTATACATATACAAAAGATCAATTGTATTATTTGTGTTGGTATAAAGTGAGAAAGAGAGAAAGGCAAAAGAGAACTGGACAGGGGAATATTTGTATTGTATAATTATAAGTGGATAGAACGAAAATATAGATATTTGCATGTGTATATACAATTTTCTCTCGCTTTATACAAACAAAAACACAATTTATACATTTCTGTTTGTATAAGCGAGAGAGGTGAGGGAGAGACTGGCGAGCGAGATCTAGGAGAGTGGCGAGCGAGATCTGGGAGAGGGGAGAGAGGGAATGAAAATAATTTTCTCTCGCTTTATACAAACACAAACGCATTTTATACATTTGCATTTGTATAAGCGAGAGAGGCGAGGGAAAGAACGAGAGTGGCGAGCGAGATTCACCAGGAGAGAGGCGAAATAGCAACAGTTTGCTATGAGGTACAATTAAATCAAACTATGTTTATAACATTTAATTTGAATTAATAGTTTGCTATTATATACAATTTTCCCTACACTAGATTCTTAAGGCACGTGATACGGGCCCAATATAGTCGATTATTAATCGTTATTTAACAAATATTAAAAGGTATTTCTACAGCATTCTGATCAAATTTAATTAATACTGATCCTTGTAAAAATACTTAGTATCAAAAAAATATTAAAATAATAATCAAATATAATGCATCACTGAATTGAAGGGTGTTGCTCCTTCCTTAATTAAAATCTTAATTTTGAGTTTTGGATATGAAAAAAATTCTTAATAAGGAGCACTATATCCGAATGGGCCTTATTTCGGTGCATATTAGAATTAATCGAACTCCAATATGAATATCGAATACTGAATAAAAAATATTAAATTAAATTAACCCAAAAATATTTTTAAGTTTAACTGGTATTAACAATGGGTAGATTCATTTTTTAGGTTGTAGAACACTCAAGTCTATATTTAATTATTTATTTTTTACTATAATGACACAAATTTATTAGGCTTCGAAGTTAATTTGTCTGTTAGATTGAATTATATCTTATATAAAAATCATGAATCATTATGTATTATCATCTTGCAATTTATCCTATTCATTTCAATTAATCTGTCATGTTTTTCTTTATAATTTGTTAAAAAAGTAATGTTTCTTTTCTTTTCTTAGTTCTAACTCCACATAACATATTTAAGATAACAAGATTAAAAGACATTTAGTATATTTCACATATTTTTAATTTAAAATCACAAGATTAAAAATCTTCCTTAATTTCTTAAAATTCATATGCCAAGTCAAAATAGAACAAACAAATTGAAACAGAGAGATTAATATTTTTTATTTATCACTCACACATAAACTCTCTTATGAAGTTCTATATATGTATAATTTATCTTAATATACAATATGTGTTTTTGGTTCTCTTTTTTCATGCACAATAACCTATAGAAATGAGTTTTTTTGTTTTTTTTTTGTTTTTTTTAAAATTAATTTTGGACTCAAGGTCCTTTATTGAGAAAAATCAAGTGGACCAAAAGTCCCACTAAACAACAAAAACAAACCTGATCGATCCAAAAGTGACCAGCTCAAGCATTAAATCAAATCCCCTAAAAATAAGGTTTCTTATTCTGAATCTTTGACCCCCTCCTTGTCTTGACCATTCCGCCCCTTTGAAGTTGTTCATCTTGGTGACCCTCAACCACATTTGGGTGATTAATATTCTCCATGTGTGGATCTCTCCATTGAGATCAAGATCAGCTTTCAAGGTATGTATATGTCTTTCTACTCCTTATATCATTTCGAGCTGATTTCCTACCTTTACCTGAAGGTGTGTTCCATGATTCTGAAATATGATTTCTGCGAGCTCTCTTAAGAGAGACGAACAAGAGTGAACCCAGAGCTCCCACGCTTCATCCTTTTGGACTTCCCCCTAGCTACAAATATGGAACTCTGTGAGTTCAAATCTGTAACTAAGCTTGTTAGTCATAGTTGATGTTTATTTTCCTTGTTTTGACTCTTATCGAAGGAATCTGGAGTTTGTCAATATTAAGAATTCTCCTTCCCATGCTTGGAATATGACTATATTGTTGAAATTGGTGTTTTTCCTCCTTATCCATAGCTAAACCCGCAATGTAGTCTGCTAATTGATTAGCTTCCCTAAAAATATGTCTGACTGTAACATTCATTTGTGAAATACTCTCTTGAATGTTTTCTAAAATTTCTACTAAATCCCATGGAATTTTCCAATTAGATTTTAACATATTTCTCAAAGAAAGGGAATCTGTTTCCAACCTGTTGGTATCCTTGACTTAGGCAAAACTGTAATGCCTTCCATATAGTCGTTGCCTCTGCTTCCATATTTGTAGCCACTCCTATGTTCTGTGATTCTACATAGATCAGGTCTCCGTCACTATTTCTAATACAGAATCCATAAGTGCTCAATCCTGGGTTTTCTCTGCTTGCTCCATCAGTATTACACTTTATCCATCCCTCATCCGGTAACTTCCAGCTCACTATATGAAAATATAGAGTAGGTTTTTATATTTGTAACATCTCCACCATGTCCTTCCACTAATGTGGGACTGCCTTAATCCATGGGAACTTAACTCTTATCAACTGAAATATAGTCAGGTGACATTGGTAGCTCATCTTGTTGAAAGTGTATCCCTTTCCATGTCTTATTGCATTTCTCCTCTTCCATAATTCCCACATTATGATAGCTGGGACAACCTTTAACACTTGTTCTAATTTGTTGGGTGCCTTGTGTTCCCACCACTTTATTATGAGTTGTTGAAGGTGTAATCCCTCTATGTTTATCCATGCACAAGA
The DNA here is from genome assembly GCA_029582725.1 of Solanum chiquidenum. NCBI lineage: Eukaryota > Viridiplantae > Streptophyta > Magnoliopsida > Solanales > Solanaceae > Solanum > Solanum chiquidenum. The sequence continues at coordinate 16,305 of JAJOOS010011907.1, forward strand.
AGCAAACTGCTTCCATAGCTTTTGGGCTATGGGAGCCGTTAGAAATAAATGAGTCATGGTCTCCATTTCCCCTTTCTCACAGCAGTAACATTTGGAAACCACCGGAAGCCTCATCCTCTTAAGGTTGTCATCTGTTGCTATTCTTCTCCTCCAAACTCTCCAATGAAAAAAGGCAATTTTAAAAGAAAGACCCTTTATCCAGACATCTTTCACCCATACCACTTCCTCCTTTTTCCTCCTTAGAATATTGAAGGTGGAACCCACTGTGAACTGTCCTTGCTTGTGTCCAAGCCACCAGGCCTTATCAATACATTCTACATTTGAGGAAGGCTTAATGCTCTGTATGATATACGTGACCATCTCCTCACCAATATAGGTTCGTAATTTAAGTGTATCCCATTCACCATTTATAATAAAATCCTTCACCTCCAAATCTTCATCTCTAACAGGCCCATCTTCTGTGAAATATAGTGCTCCTTGTCTAGTCCAGTTATCGAACCAGAAACTCGAATTTGTAGCCTTAACTTGCCACCATATATCATGTTCAATCTCATTTCTAGCAGAAAGCATTTTCCTCCAAACATGTGATGCCCCTGTGTTTTGAGCAATTACAGGATGCATTTTCTTACAATATTTGTTCCACATGTATTCACCCCATATCGAGTTTGTCGAGACTCGAAAATTCCACCACAGCTTAGCAAACATAGCAGTGTTTACATCTTGTAGGGATCTGAATCCAAGTCCACCTTTCTTCTTTGGGTAACACATCTCTTCCCAGGCTACCCAATGTTTACCTTTCATACCACCCACCTTTCCCCAGAAGAATTTTGCAAATATTTGATGAATTTGCTCAATTACTTTTTTGGTTGGGTTAATTGCAGATAATAGGTACACTGGCATAGATTGTAAAACATGGTTAATTAAAACATATTTTCCACCAAAAGACAAAAACCTGTTATGCCATGTCAGGATTCTCCTAGCAATTTTCCTAACTAATTCTTCAAAATAAGAAGAGTTCTTTCTTCCGTGGTATACTGGACAACCCAAATATACGAATGGAAAGTTCCCCTGTCTGATCCTAGTTAGTCTTCTCATTCTAATTGCCACTATCAAAGGAGTTTTATCATGGAGGTAGAAAAAACTCTTTGATTTGTCGATCATCTGCCCTGAGGTATTCTCATAGTCCCTTAGCACCATCATCATCTTAATTATTAACTTTCTGTCTCCTGAACAGAAGAGAATTGTGTCATCCGCATAGGATAAGTGATTAATTCTAGGACTCCACTTTGGCAAACCAAAACCTTTGAATTCTGCATCATCATGTAGCATGTTAAGTGTTCTAGACAAGACCTCTGCCGCAATAATAAACAATGTTGGGGATAAAGGATCTCCTTGTTTTAAACCCCTGGTAGAGTGGGAAAATCCATGAGAACCACCATTTATGAGAATCGAATACCAGTTGTTTGAAACTAGTCTCCATATCATATCAATAATAACTTCAGAGAAACCAAATTTCCTTAGGACTTTGGTTAAGAATATCCATGACACTCTATCATACACATTAGCCATGTCTAGCTTTACCACCACATTAATGTGTTTATTCCTCAAATGTATATCTCTAATAATCTCCTGGGTCAATAATACATTTTCAGCGATACTTCTCCCTTTTACAAACCCCGATTATGTATTAGAAATAATTTTTGGCAAAACTGAAGTCAGTCTTTCGTGTATCAATCTAGAGAGTATTTTATTGGTGAAAGAGCTTAGGCTGATCGGACGTAAATCTGAGAATCTCTTAACCACCTCCTTTTTTTGGGATCAACACCAAGTTTGTGTGAGTGACATATTTGGGTAGTTCATGCCCACAAAAAAAATGCTCTCACAAGCGATGTAATGTCTTCTCCTATTATATCCCAACAACATTGAAAGAACAGTCCCGAGAAGCCATCTGGACCACACACATTACTACCACTTAGTTCAAAAACCACACTTTTAACTTCTTCAGATTCTGGCAGCCTTTCCATCTCTCTATTCTCTACTTCAGTGATACTCTTCTGAATATTCTCTAACATTGAAAAATCCCTCTCCAGGCTCACTTCCGTGAATTGTTCTGTAAATACCTTCACCGCTTCCTCCCCTATCTACTCATTCGATTGAATTGTGACCCTTGATCAGATTCAATTGCAGATATATGTAGTTTTTTTCTTTTACCCTTAACATATGAAAGAAAAAAAATTGTGTTCATGTCACCTTCTGAGAACCATTTCATTCTAGCCTTTTGCTTCCAGAATTCTTCCTCAAATCTAAGGTATTTTTTCAGCTTCTAGTTTGTACAGGTCAGCCCTATTTCTTTCGGAGGGTTGGATTTCCAGTTGAGTCTCCTTTACCTGTATAATATATTCTATTGTAGCAATTTGGTGAAAAATATTACCAAATATCTCCTTGCTCCAAATTGTTAGGGCCTTTTTAACATTTTTAAGCTTTGCCTGAAAGATCACAAAGGGGCTGCCAACAAAATCTACATTCAAATTCTGTGAAACAATTTCCTTAAACTGATGGTGCTTCATCCAAAAGTTTAGGAATCTAAACGACTTTATCACTGGTTCTGCGTCAGAACTACAACACGTGTGCAACGGTGCATGATCGGAACCCTGTCTAATCAGATGATGTACCTTCGATGATGGAAATAAATCCATGAAGACCTGATTCACTAATACCCTATCCAGCCTTTTAAAAATGCAATCGTCTTCTATTCGACCATTCCACCAAGTATATTTGCTTCCCACAAACTTTATTTCTGATAATCCACAATTGTTTATGGAGAGTGCAAAATCCATAGCTTCATTTTGAGTGAAGCTTAATCCTCCTAACTTTTCCTCCTCATTTAAAATTACATTGAAATCACCCCCTATAATCCAGGGGACAATACTACCTTCTCGAATGTTCTCCAATTCATCCCATAATTCAAGTCTGTCTAGCATATTACATCTAGCATACACTGCTGAAATAAGAAAACTTTTATTGTGTTTGCTAAACTTCATAGTTATCTGCTGAATCGAGTCTAATGCTATACTTCCTATCCACTCTTCTCTCCAAAAAACCCAAATCTTCCCTAACATATTTACAGACGCATGACTGAAGCCCAACTTCCTTTTGTAGTGATCTATCTCCATTGGATCTTGAAAAGGATCCATAAGAGCTATGAATGAGTAATGATGTCTTCTATTTAGATCCATTAGCCTCTCAAAAGATTTCTGAGTATTAACGGATCTAATATTCCAAAATAATACTTTTTCAATCATTGATCACTATTGAACGACTTATCTCTATTACTCCTTGTTTTCACTTGTAATGGGATAATTGCTCGAACCTTCTTTGCCCCATTCTTTAAACTGTTAGTATGCCTTGGAGATAAATCTCCTGCCATACTAATTTGTTGAATGTTGTATTCCATGTCATCGTCCTCCTCGGTCTCCTTTCTAAATTGTAGCTCATCCTCAGCTTCTTCTACTAAATCAGGTCCCTTCTTTATCATTAGTACTATTTCCTCTATGCCCATGTTTTCTTCATTGTTAATTCCTGTCCTATTCTCATTTAATGTATCAATTACATTCATCAGATTTCTAAGTGTACATTCTGTAATTATCCCTTAAACTGAATTATCACTCATCTGCATGTCATTATTTATTCCATTGTCATCATTCTTGGAATAGTGGTATTCATTTGTCTTGTTACTGTTGCTATCTCGCCTCATCATGGAAAATTCCCCTTTTGGAACACTCTGGATATCCTCTGAGATCGTGATAACCCCATTTTCCTTCATGGAGTTGTGCACTGTATCAGTTGGTGTTGTAGGATTACTTTCGATGTCCATAACTTGACTCAACTGTACCCCAGGGATTGTGCGTTGTACTTCATCTGCACATTTTTCATTCCCTTTGGTGCTTTTGTTGATTTGACAGTTCTCCTGCTCAACATTTTCTTTGTTCAGTGCTGCAAATTTGTTTCCAGTGATTAGTCCAACCTTGGTCCATACTTTTTCAGGTTGTCTTCTTTTTTCCCCTCCATCTTTTATGTTTCTTTTCTCAAGGTATTCTTCAGCATTTCTGTCCCTTTGTTGATATCCCCTTTCCTCTTGATTCACTTTCTTGTTTTCTTCATTCTTTTCTTCCTCTCGTGGTTGTGTATTGTAAGATTGCTTCCCCACATCTTGATCAACCTTCTCCTTTGTTGGATATAATTCTGGATGTTCCACGTAGCATTCCTGCTCATTATGACCTTGGATCATACATGTTTTACAGTATTTTGGAACATAATCATAATTTATGCGAATCCATTTTTCCATGACTTCATCACTCCTTTGCATCCCAATTTTAATGCTCTTTGGGAAGTCTCTTAACAGATCTACCTCTACCTTCACCCTTGCACAACTTGGTATCGTCTGATTCTTGGTAGCCATATACACCTGTAATGGCTTGCCAACAGTCACTGCTAGGGAGAAGACAGCTTCCTTTCCAAAAAAAATTGGGGGAAGAGACAGAAAGGAAATCCATGCTATTGTTGTGGACGTTTCTTCCTCAGGATTGAACATTGGATCCCACTTCAATGTTCGCATTGGGAACGACCCGTTTCGTTGCGTGATGTAAAAAGCCGGGTTTGATAGCAAATGTACGTAGTCTTCCAGTAGCGTGGCCCTAATCAATACATGTCTATTGCTCAATAGACCAATGTTACACTCTCCTTTCAACTCACACTGTTTGGGGATCAACTTACGTAAATCTTGAATTGCAGGCCATCCATAGGAAAATTTCCCAATCACAGCATAATCCAAATTCTCATTGATGATCACATGGTTCACTTCTTCTTGATCCCAAATCACATGTGGTTCTCCATGTAGATATGAAATAGTTTTCAAAGGTATAGGTTCGGTTTGAACTTTAAGTTGTATTAAAGTTTAGGCATAAGTGGCAGGCGGGGGTAGCCCTACCTCCAAGGGAGGTTGGCCACTGATCGTGGCGGCCATGGTCGCCAGAAAAGGCATGAATTGGTGGTGCTAGGTTACACTTTGAGGCGGCGCTGCTAACTATTTATGATTATCAGTTTAGTTTAGTGAAAAAATTGCAAACAAACATAAATGCATTTTCTTTTCTTTTTTTAAAATAATCTATTTAGAATTAAATGTTAAATTAACATGATATTTTGATATATAGATCATTACATATTGTATTGATTTCCTTACCCAGATATTTTTATCTTATTCCAAAATTTATTCATAATTTTTAAAATTACTATTAGACATTTGCTATTTTGTTCATCTCTTTCTAAATATTAATCTACTGAAATTTATTTACTTTTCTAATTAATGTATTGATTTTCATGTGTTCCGATTCTTAACTTCTTATTTCAGACAAAAGAATAACAATATTAAGTAAATGATCTACTATGATTAATTAAATATTAATCTTAAAATTTAAAATATTCTATTATCAAAATATTTTTATCATTAATATACGTATATTGAACACGAAGAATACTTATTATTTCTCTTCAATATTTGATTCGCAAAATTTTACAACTATTTATTTTAAAATTTAGTGAGACTCTTAGTTTACTTTAATTTTATTTAATTTGTCAATCCATTTTATTTATTAATTTTTATTTTTATGCTTCCTTATGAAAATATCTTTTCATTTCATGTAATACATTTTAAATCACTTTTGTTTCGTTTTATATTTTTTTAGTGCAAAAAGTAAAGGTGATAGTGTAATATAAATTGATTTTAAAAATGGGTCCCACCATTTTTAGATAGTACAATTACTTATTATATTTTTTATGCATTTCATGTTAGGAAGTACACGTGGCCATCATAATAATAGCAACTTGGTTGGATATTTGGGGAATTCAATAATTTTGCAGCAGAATGTACAATTGTTCAAAGCTGATAATTTTGGTAAAATGATAAAAGTTTCCTTGGTCGTCCTCCTCATCACATTTCTATCTATACTAGATAGACCATGGCCCATGCTTAGCATGGGCCCAACACTTGAGCTAGTTTCAGGAAAATTGTTGCAACATATAATGAAGTACCTGAAAGAAATTTGTGAGAACCATGTTCGTCAAGTTGGTCACAGTAGCCATGTAACTATTAAGACCAGCAGCCAAAATAAAATATCTAATCCGACCAAGTACTTGCATGTGATTTTGTTGAAATCATGTATCTTAAAAAGTCAAAATAGAAAGAAAATATAGCAACTCCAGCAAAGCTTACATATATATAGTAAGTAATAGTGGTCCAACACAAGGAGCATGTCTCTTTGTTTTTGGACCGAGGAAGAACACAAGCATGATATTTCCTTAATAGAAAGGTGAAAGGAGCAGATCTCCCCTTTTTTAAATTTCTGCAGTACAGAGTCGCTAAGTTTGTTTTAGTTACTTCCTCACATACATCTATCACTACTTCAGCAACTGATATTTTCGGCAGACATGAGGTTATTTGAGCTACTGTTATTTCATCAGTGACTTTATTCAATTATAATTTATAACAGTGATTCTTTGTCACAACACACAAACGTTTTCTTCAATATGATGAAAAATGGTGAAATGTTCCCTGCTATTTACAAACAAAAAATGTCATTTGTAAATTGAGTTCTCAACATTGATATGCTCGCAATAATTTAAAACTTGAAATTAGAACATGATTATTTTATATATGGATTGCATCAAAGGAAGTGTTTCACTGTTTATAGCAAATAGTTGAAGCAGAGATGTCATGTCATTGCACTACTATAGTAAATCTAAGCATTTTAAACAATATAGTAACCGATCTCCTTCGGTCAAACTGCACCTATCAAGTTATGAATTCATCTATTTAACTTTGTAGATTAGTTTGACAGAATGGTAGATATATAATGTTATGACCACAAACGATTTAGGAGATGATATAATACTTTGCATTTGTCCTAGTTTGTTTTCAACATTCATCTTATTAGAATTTACCCTTTTTTCAATTTCAAAGGCATAGTTAATAAAAACGTATTACATGAAATAAAAGAAAGAAGATGAGTCTACTACATACCAACTCCTTGCTTAATACTATCATGTGATGTATCAACTTTAAGGGATATCCCTGTAAGTTCATTATCAGCCTCTTTTGTTTGTGGTCATCAAAAAAACATCAGGACCTGTCACATAACTCGTCAAGACAGAAAATTACTACGTATGTGAGAATGTATATAGAAAAAATGTCATGTCGAAATAAATAGAAGTGTAGATAGTTTACCTAGTCTTTGATCTATTTAAATAGTAGAAAATTCTTTCAGCAATCATAATTTCTATCCCCAAATTATAGTCTAAGTATCAGTACTTGGATTCGTACTCTCAAATCAAAAAATTAAGATCCTGAAGGATAAGACTTCCAAATTCACATTGATATCGGACACCACACCCAAATGCGATCAACTTAGGTTGAAAGCAAAAGAGTTCTGCCCTAATGTATCTTGCAGACTACAAGAAAAACTTTGTAGTTCTTTCAACAATCACATTTTCTATCCCCAAATCATAGTATAAGTATCAGTGCCAAAACTAACAAAGAGAGGATGAGCAGTAGGACAATCTTAACTAAGTAATATTTTTCTACCTCAGGCTTCTTAGAGCCTGTCTGGATTGACTTATTTTAAGTGTGTTTTTTAATTAAAATAATTTTAAGCACTTTTAAAATGTTTGGGTGAATCAAAAAGGTGCTTATAAACTAAAGAGGACATTCTTCAAGCTGATTTAGCACTTTACGTTAAACTCAAGATTAAACTAAGAAAACGTTACTCCATCAGAGCTTCAATAAATCCACATAGTACAAACACTTTAGGAATATAGTGTAGGCATTAAAAAGTGAAATTGTAGTCTCATTTTAGATAATTGCTTATATAATTATTTTCAAGTCCACAACAATGGTCAAACAAAAAACACTGAACAAAGCATAATACTTGTTCATCATGAGGAGGAGAAAGGACAATTATGAACAAATTCTTCATTACTTCATTAACCTTCAAACCTTTCAATTATACCTTCATCCCTGGTGAAAAATTCTTCTATCACTTGAAATGAAACTTTGTCCCGACCGTCAATCAAGGACAGTTGAATGTATATAGTTCATGTAGAATTAAAAAGTTGCTTGTAAATTTGAGACACCATATGGTCATTGGGTAGGTATTATTTGATGGATGTAAAACAACATATATAATAATTTCTAAACAGTCTATCACACGATTTGAATTTCATCAAAGCATGAAGCTTAAGTATGTTCATATTTTTAGTACAACGTCAAACATAGAGAACATAGTGAAAAGGGTAATTAAATGATCAAACAATTAATGAAGTGAATTCGACACACTTTCAGAAATAAACATCACTGCAAGTACCTGAAATATTTTTGTCAAAGAAAAATGACTTAGGAAGCAAACCTATGCAGCTTCCCATAAGAGCAGCAACTATCTTCCAGTCTTCTTGATCAAGTGATTGCATCGGAACCATTCAAAAAGCCAACACAGTCCCAATAGATTTGCAACTGTCAAAACAAAGAGGAAAGAACTTATTAGGAAACGGAAAAAAAACTAAAGCTCTTGATGAGAGAAACTATATGAAACAACCCAACTCCTCGTTTTAAGTATTAGCACCTCATTCCTTGATTTGAAACTATGAGTAGGTTCATACAATGTTTTGTGATATGTTGGAAAGTTTGCTTTGGGACCCGAGGGGTTTGGGGGGTGTTTCGTCACACTTGAATGGATTTAGCTAGTGCAGATTTTCTACTGGTACAATGTGCATCGTGATCTTAGCTAGTCCTATAAAATTGAAACAAATTTTGATAGTGTAGATTTTGGTCAGCCTTCTCCCCTCCTATCGATGAGCGCCTAAGCTTTTGGTCAATCAATCTATCTGATTTATAGGGCTTGTGGATTGGTCTAGAGCTCCGATTATAGGTATTTAATATAAATAAGAAATAATTCTACTACTTGAAGGGGAATAAACTTTCAACATAACCATACATCAAGTATCTTTAATTTGAGTTTTCCATTCTAAAGATTCATAAAAAGTTCCAGGTATTTTCAATTTTACTATTACAACAGACGCGAAACAACAGTGACGGATTAAGTAGCCTCAGTAGGTATTTTAGAAGTTAATGCAAATAATGTTGTGAAGTATACTGCACAAATAAGATTATCAACAGTCAATCTAGCGGCAACAACTGATGGTGATGTTTGTAGAGATTTGAAAATAACCACATAGTTGACAACTGAAAGGGAGTAGGCAATATTTTCTGCCATTGATAAAGGATTTTCCCAAATGTCAAACTGTAGATAACTCAGTATGTAGCATAGCTATCTTCCTGAGCAAAATAATAGTCATCACAATTGCAGATGCAGACATCAATAAATGACATCAAGTTTGCTATATTTTCAACGGCTTATTTATCTGTAATGCTCTCCATTAGCTACATCGACTAATATAAAGGCTGTCAAAGAGTAACTTTCATGATGAAATAGAATTTTCATTTATGTGGATAAATTGTGTCTTTGTTGTTAAGATATACAGAGGTTAGTATTGCCTTTAGGAAAATATATAAAAATTGAATGTGATGTGTACAATTAATAATCAAAATAAAAGAAAGCATATACAACAATAAAATACACAATTGTAAAATCTAAACTCAGAACTCAACAATAGTAATTAGATAAGAAGTCATATTGTTGATACGTTTTTAGCTAAGAGAGAGCAAGGACAATTTCTAAGAGAAATAAGGGATACACCCTCATTTTTGCTTTAAATAACTAAATATATAATTTTGTACAACTTTTGTTGTGCAATGTATAATAATAAAATTAAGCTATGGTTACAATTATGTTAGGCTGATAGTATTTCAAAAGAGTTAGTTAACATTGTTCACATCAGTTATTTCAGGCATTGGTTAGTTCAAAGACTGGCCGATTCAGCAGTTCATTCAGTTTGTGTATAAATACAAGTTGTAATTGTACATTGCTCACATTTGATGAAGTAAAATCTTTCTTCTCTTATCCCTTCTAAACTTTGCTAGCTAAGTACTCAGATTTCTCGGTGTTAGCTGACATCTTCTTCAAGTTTAACTCCTAGATTAACTATCTTTCATCTCGATCTCTCTTTTGTATTTCACTTCGTAATGTATTCTATCTATATATATATATATACTAGATACATGACCCCGTGTCAGTACGGGGCCAGATATATGTTACTCCCTCCGTTTAAAAAAGAATGATCTAGTTTGACTTGGAACGAAGTTTAAGAAAAGAAAGAAGACTTTTTCATCTTGTGGTTCTAAATTAAAGTTATGTTAAATGTACCAAAATGCCCTTTAATTTTGTGTCCTTAAACATGCCACGTGGAAAGTTGAAGTTAAAGTGTTTCCAAAAAGAGAAATAGGTCATTCTTTTTTAAGAAGACTAAAAAGGAAGTTGGGTCATTCTTTTTTAAACAGAGGAAGTAATTTTTACCCATTATATGTTATTTTTTTATTTTAATTTATGTGATACTCCGTTCGTCTCATATTAATTGATTACTTTTTATATTGCACGGTACTTAAGAAATTATAAATAAGAAAATAACTTTACTAATTCAATCCTTAAAAATTTATGAGAATTTTACAAACAAATGTGACACTTTCAAAAGGAACTAATGGCAACGGTAATATAAGAAAAATTTAAATAATATTTTGTTGATTTAGTAAGGTGATTAACTAATTTGAGACAACTATTTTTAGAATAATAGTCAATTAATGTCACGACTCAGACCGTCGTGATTGGCACCACACTAACCCTCCGGTGGGAGAACCATTAATACTAATCAGCTAACCCAAGAACTAAACATTTAAAGATACGGAAGCAAGTTTAAATGCAGAAATAAAGTGGAGTCCCCATAAACTCCGAAACTCTAACAACTCCTTACTAAAACATTGCGGAAAATACCCCTAGAATCTGAAAGTCAATGTACCAAAACATATAAAGTTCAACAAGCGTAAGGAAAATGGGTACAACCCAAACTAAACATACGAGTAAAACTAACTAAAAAGTATGAGTTCGAAAGAGTGGACTAAAACATAGAGAACTCATGGCAGCCTGGAAGAGTTGGCTCACCCTTGAATTCGATATCGATCAGTGATCTCCTAAATGAGGTCTGTCAGTAGCCTCCTTAAGATGCCCTTTAGTCAACAAAAAAAGAGCAAGTGCAGTATCAGTACACAATCACAGTGTACTGGTAGGATCACGCGGCTATTCTAGTAAGTGAAACATACATAAGCAGCCACAACATAGTAAACATGCATATACCGAACATATACAATATCAGTTATCTTTTGAGGATCAATGTAGCATTCCACGGTCTCAATAATACACATATATGACAAGTCAATGGTCCTCTCATGGAACCCATACCCAAACTGTTACTGTGCCGAATCGTGACACCCGATCCAAGTTAGTGTGTTGGAATGTGACACTCGTTCCAATATGTATGTCGGTACGTGACATATGATCCCAGTTAGTGTATTGGAACTTAACACCCGATCCATTCAAGAAGCCACAATCACAATCACAATGTACATTTTCATAATCATACAATCAAGTGTTGATTCATGGCATACAGTCATTCATTCATACTCATTTGCATTAGACGTAATCAGTAGTGCAACATTCGCATACATACATGCATTACAATGAAGCAAATACTAACATACATCACACAAACATGAAATCAAACCATTACCTATCTCGAAACCAATCTTGAATCATCCTAAGAAACTTGATTCTTCCCTTTCCGGATTGTTTCCGCTTGTTCTAGGTCTACAAACAATTAATATAAAACAAGGATCAATAATTATGATCTAATTACCTAGATTATAGCAAACCCAATAACCCAAGACCAAACCCATGATCCTAAGGTGCAGCTAGGGTTTTTCCCACCATGGAATTTAGTCCAAAAATCCTCCCCCAATAGTAATTAACTAAGAATCTAAGTTCTACCGATCGCAAAACAGATTAGGAGAGTAAAAACCTTACCTTTAGTGCTAGAAGAGGTGGAAAACTGTCAAGAACTTTCCCTAGTTCGTCTCCTAGCTCTCAAGAATGAAAATTGCAAAATAAAATGTTTTTGGGGTTTATTTCCGACTTAAGTTACGACTGGCTCGCTATGGTAGCCCCCATCTCACTATAGCGTCCCCGCGCTGGCGGGAATAATCCTACCCCAACAGATTACACGGAGACAGTGAGTCGGAATTTGAGTTTCAAACCCCCATTTAACAACACACCTTAAATAAGGCCGTTCAAAAACTACATGCTCACGCTAAGATCAGTTTCGGGAGTTCTACTCGCCCGAATTCGATTCTATAAAGTGGTACAGGTTTTTTAACGTCTTAGATATCTACTCATATAATCAAATTCATTATTAACTCTCTCATTCGTTACCAGATTTCCCTATACCTCTAATGACTCCGATTTCATCCAAATCTTGACTAGGCTAGGAATTTCCAAGTTACTACCAAAATTTTTCCAACCCAAAATTTTTCTCTGTTGGCTTTTCCATAACGACGGGAGCAGGTCGTTATAATAGATACCAATTTACCCATCCCTCGTCCCCGAGTGATAAATTAGGAAAATAGGCTAAAGCAAGAGTGGAGTACTACCTGAATCAACGAACAACTGGGGTACTTGTCCGACATGTCCTTCTCGGTTTTCCAAGTAGCTTCCTCAACTGGACGATGCTTCCATTGAACTTTCACGGACTTAATATCTTTGGTCCTCAGCTTCCGGACATCACGATCAAGAATTGCAGCCGGTTCCTCATCATACTGGAGTTCTTTGTCTAACAACACTGAGTCTCATTTTATGATGTAATCCCCATCATCATGATATCTCTTCAACATGGACACATGAAATACCGGATGAACTCCTGATAGGTTAGGAACTAAATCCAATCTATACACTACTGGTCCTACACAGTCAAGAATTTCAAATGATCCAATGTATCGAGGACTAAGCTTGCCCTTCTTGCCAAATCTCATCACCCCTTTCATGGGTGACACTTTAAGAAGAACTTTCTCACCAGTCTGAAATGTCATGTTTCTTACCTAATGGTCTGCATACTTTTTATGTCTACTCTGGGTTGCTAATAGCTTAGCTTGAATACTCATCACTTTATCTTGAGCATCCTTCGATAAATCAACCCCCAAAGGTTTCACATCTCCAGCCTCAAACCATCATATGGGTGATCTACATCCCCTCCCATACAATGCTTCAAATGGTGCCATATCAATGTTGTAGTGGTAACTGTTATTATAGGGGAACTTACACAAAGGTAGGAATTTATCCCAATGTCCTCCAAAGTAAATCATACATGCCCTCAACATGTATAGTCCTCTCCGGCTGCCCGTCCGTCTGTGGATGGAAAGTTGTACTAAAAGTGAGTTGTGTGCCCAATTCATCATGTAATTTCCTTCCAAACTTGGATGTGAAATGCGTACCACGGTCTGAGATGATAGAAAGGGGCACCCCGTGCAGCCTTACTATCTCTTTTACATACACCTTAGCCAATTACTGCACATTATAGTCTATTTTGACTGGAATGAAGTGGGCTGACTTAGTCAATCTGTCAACCACTACCCAAATAGAATCAAATTTCCCCAAGGTCTTGGGGAGACCAACCACAAAATCCATAGCTATCCTTTCCCACTTCCATTTCGGGATTGTCATTCTGTGGAGCAAACCTGCCGGCCTTTGATGCTCATATTTTACTTGTTGGCAATTTTAACACTTAGCCACAAAGTTTGCTTTGTCTTTCTTCATGCCAGGCCACCAATAAAGTCTCTTTAAATCTCGGTACATCTTGGTCACACTCGGATGAATAGAATACCGAGAACCATGGGATTCTGTCAATAAATTCTGAATCAAGTCGCCCACTCTAGGAACACAAATCCTTCCTTTAAAACTGAGCATACCCTCTGCATCAAGAACCATATCTTGTGCCTTACCAATCACTATCTTCTTCTTACGCTCATTCAAATTCTCATCCTCAAATTGTTTGGCCTTGATCTCCTCAAGGAAGGTGGCACTTACCTCAATGCTAGCTAACACCTCACCTTTCTCTCAAATGCCCAATTGCATGAACTTAGATTCCAAGGTTTGAATTTCCTTAGCCAAAGGTCACTTGGATACACTCAAGCATGCTAGACTACCCATACTCACCGCCTTCCGAATTAGTGTGTCTGCCACTATATTAGCCTTGCCCGGATGATACTGGATGGTCACATCATAATCCTTGAGTAACTCCATCCACCTTCGTTGTCTCAATTTCGAATCCTTTTGAGTGAATACATGTTGTAGAATACGATGATCAGTAAACACCTCACACTTGACACCATAGTAGAGGTAATGCCGCCAGATCTTAAGAGCAAACACTACCGCTGCCAACTCTAAATCATGTGTTGGGTAATTCCTCTCATGTACCTTCAAATGCCGCGATGCATAAGCTATAACATTGTTATCTTTCATTAACACAACACCCAAACCCGAATGGGAAGCATCACAATAAACAATAAAATCTTAACCTTCCATTAGTAGTGCTGGAATAGGTGTTGTGGTCAAAAGAGTCTTGAGATTTTGAAAGCTCTCATCACATTTTTTTGGTCCATTCGAAAGGTACCTTCTTTTTGGTCAACCTTGTCAGATGTGTGGCAACAGAAGCAAAGTTCTTCACAAATCGACGATAGTAGCTAGCGAGCCCCACAAAGCTCCTAACTTCAGTCACAGAGCTAGGTTGAACCTAATTCTTAACCGCTTCAATCTTTTGGGGATCTACCATTACCCCTCCCTTTGAAACTACATGCCCCAAAAAGGTAACTGAATCCAACCAAAACTGACACTTAGAAAATTTGGCATATAACTTTTGGCTCCCAAGAACATTAGAACAATACGAAGATGGTCGGCATACTCTTCCTTACTCTTTGAATAAACCAAAATATCATCAATAAAAACTATAACAAAAGAATCCAGAAATGGTTTGAATACACCATTCATCAAACTCATAAAAGTTGCAGGCGCATTTGTCAACCCAAACGACATCACTAGGAACTCATAGTGCCCATAGCGGGTCCTAAAGGCCGTCTTCGGTACATCCTCAGGCCTAATATTTAACTGATGGTAACCAGACCTTAGATCAATCTTAGAGAAAACTAATTCACCTTGCAACTGGTCAAAAAGATCACTATTTATGGCAATGGATACTTGTTTCGAATGGTGACCCTGTTCAATTGCTGGTAATCTATGCATATTCTCATACTACTATTTTTCTTCTTAACAAACAAGACAGGAGCACCCCATGGGGAAGCACTAAGACGGATAAAACCTTTATCAAGGAGTTCTTGAATTTGAGCCTTTAGCTCTCTCAATTCTTGTAACACCCTGGAAACTAGTAGACTAAACTAGGGCAAAGTGTGAGGGGTAGAGCCAAGAAAGAGGACTAGGGTAGTCCACTTTTACATGGACATTGCATCACCTTCCACGACCACCACTCGTGGTGTGGCTTGTGGTGGTCTAGGCAATGGCTAAACAAAGGCTGCCCAAAACAACCCCCTTCACACAAGCCACTTCACGGCTCGTGGTGATGACCACGGCTCATGGGAAGGCTTGTGGTGGTGCCTTAGATATTTAGGGTATATGGGGAAGGTTGCCTAGCTACTGTATCACGATCACGAGAGGCACCATACCTCGTGGAGCCTCACGTGAAGGGCTTTTCACTAGACTTAGAGTTTAGGGTCAACTTCAAATGATAATATCTCTTAGCTCAAAATGAATTAGGTGGGACATTACCTATCCAATTAAAGGTCTATGAGCCCTCTTTCCAACTCCACCGATTTTGCCTAATTCACATCTCGGAGTAAAAAGTTATGCCCAAAATAGTGAAGCACTGTCAGGCTGAAAATT
>JAJOOS010011908.1:0-25723 GCA_029582725.1 Solanum chiquidenum
AGTTCAAGTCGAAACCTTGTTGATGAGCCTTCTGATGATGAAGAAGATGATGACCAAGTAGAACCCTTGGTTATGGCACTTGAAGAGTTTGAGGATCTTGTTGAAGAATAGGAGTTTGATTCTTTTGTGATTTAATTATGTTTTTGATTTTTTGCTTTATATGTTATGACTTATGAGTATTATTGACTATCTATTTACTTTTAATCTAAGAATATATTACCTCTATTCAGTTATTTAATATTTTTTTATTTTTATACTAAATATCGCTTTACTTAAAAAAAGCGCGCGCTTCGCTTCTCGCTTCTCGCTTCTGTGAAGCGAGCCCTCGTCGGTTTTTTCCGCTTCTCGCTTCCCAAAACACTGCTTTCAGCTCGGTCTTATGATCTACTTCCTCCTAGGAGGCACGCGCCTTGGCGGCTTCTTTGGCATCACGACCTCGTTTTCCTTATGACCCTTCTCCAATACCGGCGGCAAGGACTTCTTGGCACCATTGTCTTCTTCCAAACTTGCAATGGTGTCTATAAACGCTGACGCCTTCTTCTTAGGGCCTCTTATGAGCTGCATGGCCGTTAGACGTACTTGTTCTTCCGTCTTCGGTACCTTAACCAGGGGCACCATACATGATCCTCCTTGCTCCATGACTAGAAGTCGTTGGAGGTAAGGGTCTATTACCGCATGGCACTCTTGGAAGAACTCCTACCCTAGAATGATATCGAAGAGGTCTAAAGGAGCGACGGTGAAGTTGGTCTTACCTTGCCACTCGCCTAGTGTGATGCTTACTCCATGCGCGACTCCACACACGGGAGTCGGTGGTGCATTGACCATCCTGAGTTGGGCGTTACTTGGACTGTAACTCAGCGCCAACCTTGTCGCTACCGTCTTGGTCATGATATTGGCCTCTGCACCCGTATCGACCATAGCACAAGCGGGTCTTCCATTGATCGTGAGGTCGACATACTGAGCGTCGTATCCTTGGCTTCCCTGGCTGCTTCGTGATATCTCCGCATAGTCCTATCAAGCCCAATTGCGCCGTCTCTGCGCCTTGTCCTTGTTCATGTGCATCTTTCTCCTTCCACTCTCGTAGGATAGCACCAAGGCTCTTAAGTTCAGGGCACCTTGCATAGCCATGCGGCCCACCGCATATGTAGCAACCACTTCTTTTGGTAGTCTCTGCCTTTCTCTCCGCGTCGCCATGACGTCCAGACTTCTTGCCATCGGACTTATAGGTATCATGATTCTTGGGATGTGGCCGCTGCTCCTCGACTTTGCCACGATCTCCCCACCATGGTCATGACTACCTATCATCTTCTCTCCTTCGGCTCTGTCGGGCATCTCATGCCTGAATTTTGTCAAAGCTTCGGCCTGCGTGATGGCTTCATCTATAGTCCTGACCTGTCGGCGTTCCAACTCCGTTCGGGCCCACTTTTGCAGCCCATCCATGAAGTGGAACAACATATCTTCATCTATGAGGTTAGGAATCTGAAGCGTGAGGGTAGTGAACTCAGTCACGTATGCGCGTATGTTGCCCGTTATTCCCTAAACTTGCGCTTCGCCTCATAAATGACGTTGTTAGGGAAGAAAGCCTTATTGAACTCCACTCAAAATTGCTCCGAAGTGTTGATGGTGCAAAGTCCCTTCCCTATTTCCGACTATTTACGCCTCCACCATAGCATGGTCATCTCCGTAAGATACAACACAACGGTGTTGATCTTACTCTCATCACTCTTCACCCTATTGCACTTGAAGTAATTCTCCAAATGCCAAAGGAAATTCTCCCCCTCTTGCGCGTCACGGATGCCTTTGAACATAGGTGGCTTGGGAGCCTCGATCTTAGCCTCCCTATCTCGGTCGGACGACGACGATCCTCCAACTTCCACGCCCTCCTTGAGTGCTTTCATCTCGGCCTTCATGGTCTCAATCGTGCTCAACGCCTCCATGAGCCGACACTCCAAGGAAGTGATAGCCTCCTTCATCTCAAACTAGGCCCGCTGACGTCCCTCGAACTCCTTGCGGATGTTGTCGGTCTCCTCAAGGGTGAAGTCCTCAAGAGTCTTGAACTTGCCGTCGCCCACATTCATGCGCCGACCTAATATCTCCACGGCCTGCCTCGCCACTTCAACCCTTGCGACTCATTCCTCTCCGGCAGTGACGTCAATGGCCTCCTCGCCACGTTCATCGTCACTTGCTTCGGTGGTCGAAGATGGGTGAGATGTTAGCGCCTCGCGTGGTGTTGGGTCGAGCAGCATTTCCTCATTACTCTTTTGGTGCTTCTTTCCTTTGCAGTTCTTCCGTCCAGCCTGACGTTGGTGGTGCTAGCGGCGTTTACGTCTCCTTCATTAGCCATTCTCTTAGTACAAACCTTTGCTCTGATACCACATTGTCACGGACTTAAAGTCTCACTAATGTTCCGTGCGGCACTTGACAACTTACTCACGAATCTTTCACGATCTTGTAAGCTCAAGTAAGCCCTTTGAACTTAAGATCGCTAAGAGAATGCAAAGAAAAACTTAGAAAAATTTGGAAGAAGGCTTTATATTGCTTGGAAGATTGCTTACAACTTTCTTGGATGACTTACAAATGAATGCCCCATCTATTTATACTACTTCCTAAGGGTCTATGTGTAAATAATATTTACTTTATAAGTCCCTTTAATAATTACACTTTGGTCTATGTTCTAGAATTCTCTACTAGTCTAGAGAATTTTAAGGCTTTCCAAGATATCTTCTAAGTTACTCTAGAGAATTCTAAGGAAAGGTCTAAGGAATTCTATAGCCTTCTTGAAAGTGTCTAGGGAATTCTAGAGTGTTCTACTGACCTCCCCACAACTCTAGATTCTTCTCCCTTATTCCGGTGCCAAATTTGAACTGTGAAGTGGCAAGTCATGACATCAGGGTTCTCAATCACTTCATTGACCATTGGGCCACACCCTTGGGTGCAACCATCATAGAAACTCAAGGTAATGATTTTACACTAACCCATGAAAACTATACATGTTTTTATTCAAAGTTTAGCCATTAAAGGAATTTTTTTGATAACCGAGAAATTCATCTGTGACCCGCCCTTTGGACCAATCACAGCCTTCCAAACTTGGTGGATAATAGGCCCGCCCCTCTACCCTTCTCCACTTAAATACCGGACTTCGCTTTGTATGGTGTAGGGTTTGAACCTGCAACCTAAGCCACAAATCCTCCACCTTTTGCCACTCGAGCTAGGCCTTGGGAGCCATTAAAGTAAGGAATTTTATGGTGGAATTTGGGAGTTTTTGGTCTAAGATCTAGAAATGATAAAATTGATTATGAATTGATAAATGAATTCAAAAAACTTGGACTCGTGGGGTAATCGATAAACTGGATATGAGCTTGGTTCTGTTGTTTGACCATGTGGGCTCGTGATTGACTTTTTTGTTTACTTTAACCTAGACCACATATTAGATTATAGAATTGAGTCCAATGTCATTAGTTGAAGCGATTAAATATATATTTGAATAGAGTTGAGATGTTTGGAAGGTTCCGAACGTGGAAAAGTGATACGACCTGTAACAAAAAGCAAAGAACAAGTGTCCTAAAGAGCAAATGAATTGAATTGCTCTTGAACAGATCACTTGAGAACCCTAAGAGTTCTTACTGAGTTAGAGAGGAAAGAGTTCTTGACTTTGAATCACCAATACAAAATGCATACAATTGCTATAGTATTCATTTATATGCTTAATGAAATATGGGAGGGAAAGTTAGCTACAATTAACTGTAGGAAAGGCCAACTAACTGCGCACATGGGTCGCACATGACAACTAATTGATCCTGGACAACTTTTCAAACTAATTGCAGATGAAATGAATATGGAAGCGAAATGAGAAATGAAAACCCACTCTAATTGTATCATATCAAATACCGCCCTCTTCAAAAATTCTTTGTCCTCGAAGATTAAATGGTGTGATCAGCATTACGTTATGGGTAACCGAAGGCGAATATTACTTTACCGAATATGTCAAACCAAGATCTAGGGGATTGCTTCAGTCCATACAAGGATTTCTTCCGTCTGGATACCTTTCCTTGACTTTGTTCAGAATAAAATCCAGGAGGAATCTCCATGTACACCACTTCTTTTAAGTTTCCATGAAGAAATGCATTTTTGACATCAAACTATTGTAAGTCTCAATCTAGATTTGTACAATCGTAGGAGGAAACCTGATCACTTGAAGAAGCACAGAGCAAAGTCTAGTTGCTAGAACAAGTGCCGAGGCAGAATATAGAGCTACAACAAAGGGTGTTTGCTGACTTTTGTTACAAAAGCTACTAGAGGAAATGAGATTGTCTAAAAAAGGAATGTGTTTCTTTGTATTGTGACAGCAAAGCTACAATCAGTATAGCTCATAATACAGTTCAGCATGATCAAACAAAGCATGAAATTGATTGACACTTCAAGAAAAAGTTATGAGTGGTGTCTTGAGTTTATTCCATGTGTCACTGTGAAAAGCAGCTAGTTGATGTGTCTGCCAAAGGCCTCAACTAACGGACTTTCCATACACTGGTTTGCAAGTTGAGCATGTGAGACATCTTTGCACCAATTTGAGGGGAGTGTTGATTGATTGATTAGTGATTTCCAAGCTTAATTACAGAAGTTGATTAATATTGTAAATATAATTGATTGTGCAATATTGTCTTTCCTTATTTAGACTTAGGACTCATTGTATAAGTGCCCAGTTTCATGAATGTAAAATCATTCAGAAATACAAAGAAGCCTTTTCTTCGTGAAATCTTCACAAACACTCCAAATCATTTTGTAGCTCCAGTAATGCTCCAAAAATATTTTAAAAGTGTCATTAGGATTGCAATTAACCCAAATTGAATATAGAACTTTTACAAGGCTTTACAAATTTCTCCCCACCAGGTCCTATTTCATTGGCAGACGTTAGTTATAGCATTGAAATTGCTAAATGTTTAACTGATTCCACTCCAATTACATAATCAAAGTATTATGGGTCCCATCAATGACCAAGTAGGAATTTAAGTTTTTTCATAATATTTTCACATCAACTTTAGGCCAATTTGTCACTGCATACTATAAAATGACAGATAAAGACCACATACATGGCTTTCAGGGCAAAAGTTAAATGGAACGTTATGAAGATCCAGGCTTTCACATTACACAAAGAAAGAAACAGATTCTTCACATGATAGGTAGGACAAACTGCTTTAGATAATCAAAGATAGAACTATCAAAATCACAGCTGTTTCATGATACAGTGAACAACATACAAGAAACAAGAAAATCCTCACCTGTTGATGAATATTTTTTCAGAGCTTTCTGGGCATCCTTTGACAAACCTGTTAAAATGGAGGAGTGTGAGACAAGGAAGTCAGGCTCAACATAATTTTTTCCAGAGAGCAAAGCAATCCTCCCAAAGTCTAATTTAACAAAAATATGTACCCCTAGCATCGAATATAACTTCCTTCGGTGACACCTACACATGCAACAGAGAGCAACATACAATTATCAACCAAACAAATCACACATATATTAAGTTACTCAAGAAATATATTAGATCTTTAAGTGTCGTACTTGCATCAGCAAAGCCCCCAAAGCTGCACAAGATGCATCATCGTCGATGGAACCAACCCAAACTTTCAGATCAGCACAATCAACAAAAGCAAATCCAAATGTAGTTGAACCATTCCCCAGCTCATTGCAAGTCTATGTCATAGTGAAAGAAGAACATTAAATCATCTGCCTCAGTTGAAGCCTCACGTTGTAACACAAGGATAACCATATGGACATCAAAAGATTTTAAAGCTTTCTTTTGATCATTTTGCCAGAGAAAGAAAACAAGATAAGATTGCACAAAGATTTACTCTGTACTTACAATAGATAACTCTACTGCCATGTAGAATTAACAGACTCTATCATGTCAATGTCAATTTTATTTAAAAAGATGCTGACCTCCTTGACGGCAAGAAGATGAACTGCATCAGGCCCAATATTACCCTCACTTGTCGTAGAAGGGGTGAGTACATGAACTAGTTTTCTACGAATAACCTGAAACCAATATTTCTCATTATCAAATCACTCAATGCCATGATGAACAAAGAGCAGTGTAGTGCTCATAGGAGAAACAGAAGAAATTATGAGCGCTAAACGAAAAGATCCATAAAACTATAAAAATTCAGAATTTTTTTATGCATTAATTGCTTCAATGTATCTTCTGTTGCTTTGTTATCACATTTAGAACAGTTAAAGGACTATCACCAACCTCACCGCCCCAAGCATTACAAATATTTTTAAGAACTACGTAAACCCAATGAATTCATGCTGCACTTACAGAAGTAGAGCCTCTAGATTTTGCTTGCTCGGATGTTTCCAACTGTTCCATCCGTCCAACTTTGTACCTTCAAATTTGTTAGATAAACTCAACATAAATGACAAGATACCATCAGATGAGAATACGACACTAAATAAGAAATTATCAACAGTGTGGTCAATTCCATTATCAATCTATTCCATCTTTCTCTAACTTTCCACGCAATTGTTTTCTGTCTCTAAAGACTCTCTCTTTCTAGATTTCTTAGCTTTCTGTGATGGAGATGATCGCATGACCAGGTTCCCATTGACGAATCTCGACCGGAGACCAAGAAAGGGTGCATCTGGGCTGGGATGTTCTCCCCGAGCCACCTAAGGTATGACATATCTTTAGTTTACTGAAGACATGACCCTAGATATGAAAGTATGGAAGTCAAGGAATAGGGTAGAAAGGTAGTAGGCGGCAGAGTGTTGTCATACTTTTATGCGGGAAAGGCAAGGGGGCTAGTCTCTTCTACTCATCTTCTTCGTATTTAGTAGTATTATTTAGTATTCGCATAGTATCTTATTCTTCATTTCTTCCTACAACCATTGTTTCATTTGCTTTGTTTATCCCCAGACCCACGTGATTACACTGGCATGTTGGTGGTGGTGGTGGTCAATTGTAAATTGTTCCTAAAGAATAAGTAATAAGTCGTGCTGAAAAGGTGACATAGCTATGACCATGAGTGATGACTTGTTAAAAAATGACTAATACAAACAAACAGATCAGCAATTCTAATTATAGATAAACTAGCAGAGTCATTAGTAACTAGGAATCCGAGATCGGTAGCAGCAACAGCTGTTATCCTGTTCCCCTGAAAAAAGATACAAATCTCGAAAATGAGATTTCTAACTCTTACCCTCGCGCTAGGAGCTTCTGAACAGCTTCATCAATTCCACTTTCAGATATACCAACCTGAAAGAAAAGCAAGAAAATAAGTACATGAATCAGATTCCGAAGACTAAGCTAAACCTGAAAATGATCAAAACTCCCTCTTCAAATATCCCATGTGAACTAAGTACAGCATACCTGTCGACATTTTCCCACGCCACTTTGCGTCATTTTCCAATCAAGCTCCTTGTGACCAATTTCAGCATCTAGCTCATACAACTCATAAAATTTTCCCTTTAAAAGCATTAATGTTTTAGAGAAAACTATATCATATAAGTAGCCTTGTGCACAATTGTTTCAAATTGAAGGAAAATAAACAGATAAACTTATTGCAGTATAAAAAATCAGATAAAGACAAAACTATAACTCGCCAAAGGTAAATATTCTCTTCTTCTCAAGTCTAAACATATATAGGGTATCTATCCTAGCACTTACGGTGCAAGTATCTTTGCCTATATTGCCCTTAAACTAATAGGAATAGATCCACATTACATTCCAAACACTTATTGTTCCCTGTTTTTTCTCCAAAAAATAAATTGCAAAATGTCTTAAAACTATTCAAATATATGTTGCCCAAGCATCAAAAACGAATGAATACATGTTCCAAAGGATTTTCACAAATAAATCCTGTCATAAAATTGGTAGGAAAATCCACCAACATCTAATAAATATTTAGACCCACAAGTCATGCTTTGCATGATCAAAATGTACATGTTTCAAGCTTCCAAATGATGTTTTCATTATGCTAAGATTTTCCCATGAATTTAGAAGATTCTATGGCTTTCAAAATGTTAAAAGTAAAGGTTCATGAAATGGAAAGAGAATGTTAAGATTTTATGAGTTTTTCTTGATGTTCTCATATCTATGGAACTATGATATTTGCTTCATTAATTGATCATACATGATTTTATAAGTTTTCCACTAAAATGCAACATGATTTGAAACCTAAAGAACTTTTTGTGCAAGGAGTCTAATGCTATGATTTTTCAAACGGGCCAAATGTGCCAACCATATAATGTGTTTGGGGGCACTACTTAGTCGGCTGAGAGGGTATTGTCCAAAGGGCCAACCAGAGGGCGAAGAAACTAAAGCAAAATCTTTAGGCCCCAAATTTATTTTTTCATGCGGTGTTTGATGTTTTTATTGTGGGCCCCGATTAATTTGGATTCCCGCACTTAACGACCATTAAGGAGAGAAGCGCTTTCAAGAAAGACAATTTTCCATTTTGGAGCTCAAGCCCAAAACTTTTGGTCAAGTAAAGATGAGGCTCATTGTTTACCAATAATAGATTTATCAATTAATATATGTTTCAAAAAATATTGAGCATTTAAAAGTAGAAAAGTATTTTGTTTATTAAAAAAAAGGAAAAACTACATAATTAGACATACTTTACTACCATATATACTATTATCACATATACTTTCAAAGTATTACGTATCTTACCACTAATTAAGAGTTTCCTACGTGTCTTACACTTAGCTACATGTATTTTTGCTACCAGATACACAAAAATAAGGAGAGAGACGAGCGAGATTGGGAGGGAGGCAAATGAGATTCACATGTATCCCAAATACATGTGAATCACACTAGATACATTAGACACATGTATCTATATGTATCATACCAGATACATGGGAGAGTGGCGAGTGAGATGGGAGAAAGGTGAGGGAGATTTGCTATGTATCCCAGATACATGTGAATCCCCTATGAATGGCTATGAAGCTTATGTACCTACCACTTTCATTATGAAAAGTGGTCCTTCATGTTCCATCTCTTTATTGTCTTCCTCTTTTCTTCCGTAGCTACATTGAAGACAAACACCAACCACTTCATGACATTAATGCTAATAGTAACTTGTCTCATTAAATATATGTTGCGCTCGATCCAGTCGAACCGTACTTCTGAATCTTAATATCTCATAGTAATGTCGTAGGTTTTAAACCCTACATTATAAAAAAAATCATATCTTCCTCATATCAATTGAAAAACTCCGACCAGAGCAGCCGGAGAATTTCTCCCCTGGAGATTGAAAAATTCAAAAAGGACTAAAATTGGCAACCTCAATAAAAGTGCCTAATAGCATATATTTTTTAGCGTCAACTAGATGTGCCTGATCAAACTCAGGTATATCTTAGAGGTTCCATATACACACTAGTATTTTTTTTGAAAAAGGTAACATTATTTCTATATATCCACAAGTATACTACATCAAAGTGTAGTCCCCCTCTAAAAAGTTTTACTTACATCATTCCTAGGATCTTCTAGTTACAACCAGTCAATAATATTAAACACATTTTCAGTATCTCCTATCACTACTTGCTTACACCAAAAATAATAAAGCCCTAGGCAATTAGTCTTTATCTTCTGAATATTGTTCTGTTTTCCTTCAAAACATCTTTGATTCCTTTCCTTCCAAACTGTCCACCAAATGCAAGCTGGGACAATCCTCCATCTCTTCTCATTTTTTCCTGCAGTTCCAGCACTGTAGGACTTCTATAATACTCCCAGGCTTTGTCCACTTAATCTTCCTCTTTTGGATGAACATGTGCCACAATTGATCAGTCCATTTACAGTGTAAAAAGAGATGGTTGGCTGTCTCCACCTGTTCTTCACATAGATAGCAACTAGAACGTAGATTGGATTTCCTCTTGTTTAAGTTCTCAGTGTCAAAACTGCCTGCTTTGCCAAGAGTCATGTAAAGTAATTCACCTTGTAGGGAATTTCTGTTCTCCAGATCATACTCCAGGGTCATCCTGCATGCTGCTCCTCCGTAGACCTGAGTTCTCTGTATGCTGATTTTACAGTGAACTCTCCCCCTCTCTCCCCCTTCCATACTAGTCTATCTTCCTCTCCTGTCAGATTGGTAGCCATTTGCATTGTATTATACACACTAGTATTGGTAAGTTCTTTTTCATTAATATCTCATCGTGCATGCATGTATCCTTGTTTTGAATATGTAATATTAAAGGCTTATGAAAGGAAGACGTATAATGAAAGAAAAGTACTTCTTGGAAGGAAAAAGGCAATATTTTTCCTCTTATGCATGTATCACGTTTCATAAATCATGTAAGGTTGATTTGCTCGATTAAGTCAAGGCACTGATCGTCGGTCCGTCCCACCAAAGTTTTGGGGTGTGGCATATCCCTCCTAGTTCACAACACAGTTAAAGAGCTTTGGAAATTTACTCTAGAAACTCTCATCTCCATTCCAAAAATCTAACCGGGTTTTGATTCTAGCACCATTATCAACCACCAATCTTGTGTGTTGCAAGAACTCGTCCCACCCTTCACTTATTTTTTCCATTACCCACATAGTTTCAACAATGTAGGATTTTGTCACCAATTTTGCTTTTCAGGTAGATTTTTTTGAAATAGGTAACTTTGTATTCACACAAAAGAACTCATCAAGAAACTGATGAAGAGAGATTTGCAAACCTCCAAGGGGTGCCTCATACTCAAAATCCAAAAACAAACTTTCAAAAATTTATAGTTGGTCTGTAAACTCCACTAAAATATCTACTTCCCCCCTAAATCTTGCCTACACCAAAAATATAAAAGACCAAGACATTTCATCTTGATCTTCTGTGTACTGCTAACCTTCTCTTTATAACATCTCTAATTCCTTTCTTTCCATAGTGTCCACCAAATGCAAGCAGGGATATTTTTCCACCAATCTTCCTTTGATCCTCTCTTTCCAATTCCTTGCCCGTGTATTGGGACCTCAAAAGTGGTTTTGGGCATTGTCCAGTTTACCATGAGTATACAAACGAACATGTTCCACATATTTGTAGTTGTCATGCAATGCAAAAATAAATGGCCTTTAACTTCAGCCTCTTGTCCGCACAAATAATACCTTGAACAAATTTGTATACCTCTTCTTTGTAAGGGTTGGACAAGCTCTTCTAATTACAACCATGTGAAACAAGCAACTTTTAAAGGGATCTTTATCTTCTAGATTGATTTCCAAGGCCAAACTGTTGCCAAAGAGTGATTCGTATTCCTCTCGAGTTACAGGACTTCACTGCAAAAACTCCTCTGCTATGCAATTTCCAAATTGGTTTGTTGAACTCTGTGGCAATGCCTGAAAATTAGTTTAAAGCATGTAGTAGATTTTGCTACTCCTCCAACCTCCCAATCATTTAGAGTCCTTTATAACATAAGGTCCCAACCTTGAGGGCTCCAAATCTACGTTATAGTGGCATTCTGTTGTAGGCAAATAATGTACACATCAGGGAAAAGTATCCTCAATTTCACATCACCTAACCAGATCTCATTCCAGAAACTAGCCTTCAAACCATTCCCCGCTCTGAAGGTCACCTTCGCATTGAAAGCAATCCACATTCTCCTGATAGTTTTCCATACAGAGCACCCAAAAGTGTCATTCACCTCTTCAATTATCCAGTTGCTCTATAGGCCATATTTCTCAGCAATGCAATGAACCTCCTCCATAATGCCATATCTTCACAACAGAATCTCCACAACCATTTTTTGCAGCAAACTAGTGTTCTAGATACTCAAGTTCTTAATGCCTAGACCCCCTCGTGTTTTGCTCATTATCACCTCTTTACATTTAACCAAGTTGTATCCATGCTTCTCTTTATTCCCTTGCTAGAGAAACACCCTTCTCAGCTTGTTGAGTTTCTTTTCAATTCTTTTTGGCATAGGGAAAAGGCTTAGCATATAAGTTGGAAGGTCATCCAAAACTGATTTTATGAGAGTCAATCTACCTCCCAGGGATAGATACTTTTTTTAAACTGGCCTCCTAGGGATAGATATTGACTCTTCCACCTTGTTAGTTTCCATTTACTTCTCTCCAAGACTTCACTCCATACTTCCAACTCTTCGTTCTTGGCTCATAAGGGCATCCCTAGGTATATGGTGGGAAGACAAGCCACTTGACAGCCTAAATTTATTTATTTTTATTTTTTTCGATAACCGAGAAATTTGTCATTGACCCACCCTTTGAACCAATCACAGCCTTATATCCAAAGTTGTTGAGCAGGCAGGATCACCTCCTAATAAATGTTCTACATCTAGATATTGTATTTTAGTAAGAGGTAATCCAGTGTCCTTGTATAGCAAGAAACAGAATGTGATTGCTCTATCAATGCAGAAGCAAAATATCAAGCAATAGCTACAACAACTTATGGGCTAGTTTGGATCAAACAATTGCTCAAACTCTGGAGAGATCAGTCAGTAAAATCAGCACTTAACACTATCTAAAAGCAAAAGCTCATACGACAAAAACTTGTTGCACTAGAAAGAAAAAGAATGAACAAGCATAAAATTACAGGGGAAAGTCACTTTTGTACAGTAAGTTGATGACATACAGCAGCTTGAAGGAAGAATATACAAGAGGGAAAAGCAGAACTAACCACTTTAAAGAAAAGCACAATGTCAATGTATTTACATTTGACATCCCAGTACTGCTTCTGAGAAGCGGACATTTTTCTCAACGCATCAGGAGGAATATAGAGTGTTTGCTTATCATAGAGTGGGTCCCCTGGCCTTCTACCATTCGCATCCTTGATTTGAGATGGATGAAGCCACTCAAACTTGCTAGTCATTTCAAACTCCTCCTCAAGGTTCTTCCTTTCAAAATTCAAGCCCTTAAGACTTTTAATCCTCTTGCTTGCATTCAATGAAAAGCAATCACTCCTATCCCCTGAGGAACAAATGTTGTCTTGGTCTCGCTTTAATCCAGGTACATAAGGTTGCATACTTGGTGTTTCTGGCCCAAAACCATGATCATCACTTGGAATAAGAGATACTAATCCTTTACCCTCTTGATTACTATTTCCATTAGAACTAACAAAACTTCTATTAGTGCCTGATTGTAAGGAAACAGAAGCATTCCCCAATCCGTCTGATCCTTCATCCTTTGTACAAACAGAGGATATCTTACATGGATCACCTTTCGCAATATTCCTGTACA
The DNA here is from genome assembly GCA_029582725.1 of Solanum chiquidenum. NCBI lineage: Eukaryota > Viridiplantae > Streptophyta > Magnoliopsida > Solanales > Solanaceae > Solanum > Solanum chiquidenum. Next base: position 13,163 of record JAJOOS010011908.1, read on the forward strand.
CAACATCAAAAAGTAGTTAATATCATACCCCATCTCACAAGATGGTATGAATATTTCGCAGATACAATAAAATCAAATGATGGACAACATTTCAGCTGCAACATAATAAATAGCCATCAAAATAGCTAGGAAGCAGTGTGCATTCCATCCAGGGGCGGAGCTACAACCTATAAAGGGTGTGCAAGTGAACACCTTTCGTCCGAAAATTACGTGCTTACGTAAGTCAAAATTTATAAAATATTTAATATATAATATATTTTGCACACTCTTGTCACTGGAAGAGCCTTTGGCTTAGTGGAAAGGGCCTTTGAAATTGTTGCTAAGGTCGGGAGTTCAAATCCCGTTTATAGCTGTCTTTTTGAACTCCTTTTTAATTACCTGTTATATTTTACTCTCTTTTTTTCGGAGTCATTAAATACTACTTATTTAAAAAAATTGCACACCCATGCTTAGAAGTCTGGCTCCGCCACTGATTCCATCACCCACAAGAAAAAATAAACACAACCAAAATCTAAGAACATGGTTATTGCAACAACTGAAAAATATTAACAACGAAGCATAACAACACCACCTTTAGGACTGCAATGTAAACCCTTGTTTTCAGTGGATAAGGTAGAAAGAAATTAGCAAATAGGAACAACAAAAAAAGCAGTAAATCGGCAAATTTACATAATTTCGACCAGGCTTATATTAATTAATTAGAAGAAAGCCAAAAATTGTAACACACAGTAGCTCCAATTAAAGCAGAATTTGCAATAGTATCAAACAATTTCACAAAGGTAATTTTGACAAGGCTTTTAGTAATAGAATGTTTAGTATGAATAAGACCATGCAGAGCAGACAAAATTATAAGCAAACAAATACTTTACAAATAGGTAAAAGCAAAAAGTGATACCGTGGTTTTTCTCTGCTAAACTTGTGCTTAATAGAAGAGAAAACAGAAGACTTATGGCCATTGTTGAAGGGGAGTGGCACCTTCTCAGGAGGAGTTTCAGTTCCCAATATTTCTTCCTTAAGGTCTATCGGAACTGCATTTTTACTTAGAAATTTCCGGCCATTGATTGTGTTATCGCCGGAGCTTTGGTCTTCCGGCGAAGGTTTCTTGAGGTACGAAAGTAAAGTTTTCTGCCGCTGCATTTTCAGTGGGAAAGAGAGAAAAATTGGCGCCAAAGGACTTTGCAAGCTGTCAACACCAAAATCCCAAAACTTAAATCGTAAACCCTTCCCAATCCCCACATTTTCAATGGCTCCTACAAACCAAACTGCTCGTAAATCCAAGCAACTGGGCCCTAAGGGTGTAATTACTAGCATAATAATTATCATAGTAATTATACTGATTTGTTTATTTGCTATCGTGTAATTATACTGTAATTACACATATCATGTTTGGATGTCACATGTAATTACACATGTTTTGTTTGGATGCACAATTGCAATCATAAAATTATATTAAATTTTAAAAATAAAAATTAATTAATTAAAATTTATACTAGATAAATAAGAAACTTTATAAGTGATATTAAATTAAATATTTAAGATATATATTATTTTTTGAAAATATATTAATTAATGAACATATGTTCTTAACTAATATTATGAAAAAATAATTGATTTATACTTTTTCAAATTAATATATTTCAATTGAATTGATCATAAAAACAAAAAGTATGAAGTTGCTACGAACATTTAAAAAGATTAATATATAAATAAAATGTCATAAATTATTAAAATATTTGACAAAAAGATAATCTATCAAGTCTAATTAAAAAATGACTTGCAATGTGAATTCAATATTACTAAAGCAAATGAAACTTAAAATATAACATAAGTTATAAATTTAAAACAAAAAATTTAACATAATACTCTTATCGCAAATTTCAACATAGCATACATAAATATGATTTATTTATTTTCTTTTTTAAAAAAAAATGTAAGTCTATAACCTTACTTAACAATAAATTCTATTTTAATTTAAAAATTAGAATACTAAAAAAATTATGCTAATAAGAAAATAAGCATGGCATAAGGAAATAGATAATTTGAAAAAATTGCATAGAATCACGTGAAGGAAGGTTGAGAATGAGAAGAAAATGAAATATAATATAAAATAAAAATAAACTTTTAGAAATTTTTAGAGTAATAAAAATAAAAAAAGAACTTAAAATAATAGAAATAAAAAAATTAAAACAAAATAATAAAAATACAAAAAGAAGAAATTCAAAAGTAACCCGCTGGTAATTACACCATGTAATTACTAGCAATTCACAGCCTCTCCCTGTGAATTGGAGAGTGTAATTATCCCTGCCAATTACACCAATTACATGTTGACCAAGTAATTACATGTCCAACCAAACATGACAGACAGTGTAATTACACCGAATTACACCAAATCCAATTATTAGGGTGGCTTTCCAAACAGGCCCTAAATAAACTTTTAAATTAAATTGTTGAGTAACGTTATAGACTTAAGTTTTTCTATTCTCTTAAATCATATTTATGTATGTTATGTTATATTTGATATAAGATTAACTTATTTCCAATCTAGAACTTATGCTATATTTTTAGTTCCATTTGTTTTAGTAGTATTGACTTGAGACTTCACATTTCAAGTCATTTATTTTTTAGTTAGACTTAATAGATTATCAATAACACTCGCTCGCAATGATCTCAATAAGTCGACATCAAAAACACTCGTCGCTAATGACCTCGGCATAAAAAAAACTCATTGTCAATGACCTCAGCATCAATAATACTCGCCAGTAATGATATTTATGTATGTTGTTATATTTGACATAAGTCTAATTTATTTTAAATTTAGGACTATATTAATTTGCTATGTTATATTTGACATAAGACTTTCAAAATCAATACTTCTTGAATCCTTCAACTTCAAGTTAGTATTCAAGTGGAAATTGTATCATTTGATTGAAAGTAGTCTTGAAATTTTTGAACAAGAAAAGAGGGAAGAAGAAAGAGACTTAGGGTGAAAGAAAAAAGAATCAATCAATCTACTTTTTTTAATGGGTCTTCTACTTGGGTTTGGGTCATGGGAAACTAGAATGGGTGGATAGGAGAAAATTAAATGGGTTCGGATTTAATTTATCCAATAAGAAAATGACATGTAATAAATAATAATAATAATTGTTTTAAAAAGGCTGTTAGTTTTAAGGGTATAGACTATAGACGGACCAAAATAGTGAACCGAGGAGTAGTTTTAGCCCAATAGATAAATGAGGGATATATTTAGACCTTTTTGAATAGTCTAAGAGTATTTTTAGCCATTTTCCATTTTTTAAAAGAAGAATCACAGAAATTACTCATATGTATAAAGAGGCCTTCAAAAACAAAATAGGGGCATTAGGGTAAATAGTTAAGATTGAAAGGGTATTGGCAAAATTAGTAAGGGGCGTATCACATAATAAGTTTGGTTCTAGGGTATGTTGTGTACTTTTTCTTAGCGGTGTCAAAAGAATATGAAAAACTGATCGAACCAATCGAATCTAACTGTATCGAATCGATTTATATTATTTTTTAAATAAAATCGTGTACTTTTATTTAAGTGTATAACTGTCCCGAACAATTGGGGTGGACTTTTTAATTTATAAAAAAATTGAAAAAATTCCGAACGGAACCAAATAACTTTACATGTATGTAAATATATTTTATATATTAACAATATGTGAAATTTAATATATAAATACTCATAGTTTATAACATTTTTCAAATAAATATAACCTAAGTCTTAAATAGCATAATAGGTACTCAATCAAACAATACAACCAAACATATGCAAGCACTCCTATTAAATGTTTAAGATCAAACAATGTGGTAACAAGGTTTTACATTCTTGACATCTTGGTGAATAATTGAAGTGCTTCTTCAGGAACATACTTGCGAAAGATATATTTTATAATAGTATAATTTTAGGTGATACTTTAAAAGTAAAAAAAAAAAAACTGAAAATTAACCAAAATGTCCCGATATCGAAGAAAAATCGATATAATTGAAATAATTAAAAAATCTAATTTTGGTTATACATTATAAAAACCCAAAAAATTGAGATGATATAATTTTTTGGGATAAGGGTCTGAAAAATACCCAATTTTGGTCGGATTTGCTATTGCGATACTAAATTTTCGTGAGGACCTATTACCTCCCTAGACTATTTAATAACGTATTTTTTAACCCCTGAACTATTTAATAGTGTATTTTAAAGGTATATATGTGCCCACGTGGACACAATACTATTTATAATTTTGCATTATTTTTTATGTCCACGTGGGCAAATATATATGTTTAAAATATGGTATTAAATAGTCTAGGGAGGTAATAGGTCCTCATGAAAATTTAGTATCGCAACAGCAAATTCAACCAAAGTTGAGATATTTTTCAAACCCTTATCCCTAATTTTTTTAGAAATAACCGACTGAACCGTCCCAATTGACACCCCTACTTTTCCCTATATTAAACATATATACCCCATTTATATGAGGGGTGCTTGTTTAATTTGACATGCAAACGACCTTCTTCTTGCATGAATTACCAAACTTTTGGCAAAATTTGGTTAAAGGCAAGTTAGTATATTCTCAACCTGCATGAACAATTGTTACTTTCCACTTCAAATTTAAACCAAGCTACTTCTAGCTAATATCTATCTATATATACATGTATCTCTTTTCAGTTCAACCAATTAAGCTAACAAAAATATAGAAAATGACAACAAACAACGTTGTGCTTGTCTACCTTCTGATTTTTACTATTTTGTTCCCCTCTTCTCAAGCTATACCAACTTGTAGCAATATATTCTGGATTCAGTGTTATCCATGTGTTAATGTGGTAATTAACCAAGAAGAAATTCCCTACTTTTATCCAGCCAATTCATCGACGTATTCCAAAGTGTCATACTACTCTCGTACATGTAGAGTGTATGGAGGAGGACATGATGACGAAGATAAGTGCTTGTATAGATTAGCATACGGGGGTGGGAGCTACAATCGTCCTCGGAAAATTCAGTTATGGAAAGGAATAAAATAGAAAATCTCATAATATGTTTATCAGCCATGCAAAACCATAATATTGGGTTTGACTTGGAGCAACAACAAATATACTTAATGCATGTTCATTGTGACACATTGGAACTAGCTAAGATTAAGCATTAACCTGTTGGTGCATGTATATTATATATAGGTTCACTATCGGTTTCGTCTTTGATCATGTATACATTAAAATATCAATGATTCACTTACTTCTCTTGAACGTAAGTAAATATATCTTACCTAGTTCTTTCGAACCTAGTTAAGTAGCAATCACAATTAGTCCAATTCTATGCATGGCATGAATTCATTATCTCTCGCTATCATTCCATTTATGAGTTATTACACCTCAAATTATGCACCAATCAATAATTTTCAATCTCAATTGACTCTCTCGAGCTCAAACAAAGTAAATGGGCAAGTTCAAAGAGTGATCAAATCAATTAGGAAAACAATTAAGCATAAAATCGACTAGATAATTAAATGCTCATTTCATAAATGAGAAAGCATTCAATTAATTACAAAAACAAAAGAATAAAATCAACAACCCATCAAATGTCTACTTCTAGCACAAAATCTCAATTCTTCTATGATCAATCACACCTACAATTCATGCAATACAAAACAAGTAAATGAAGAAAGGATAAAAATAGTTACAATTGAGAACTTTCAATCCAAAGATGAATTGTAAGGAAACTTGCTATCAAAATCCTAAGCCCAATGTCATGTCCCGCCACCGTTCGAGGCTAATTTTGCAGCCAAATAGGCGTGGAGGTTTCTAGAGAAGCTTGTGGAGAACTCTAGAATACCTTAGATATTTCAAGAAGGCCTTGGAGAATTCTAGACAATGTAGAATTCTCTAGAAAAGGGATCAAAGTGTAGATATCTTAGGGACTTGTCATGTAATTATTAATTGCACTTTAGTCCTTAGGAAGTAGTATAAATAGAGGTGCCTACCATTTGCAAAGGCACCAAGCAAGTTGCAAGCATTCTTCCAAAAGCAATATACAAAGCCCTCTTCATAAGCTCTATTTTGATCTTTCTAAGTCTTTCCTTTTCATTTCCTTAGCGATCTTAACATAAAAGGCTTACTTGAGCTTACGAGGTCTTGAAAGAGTAGTGAGTAAGTTGTCAAGTGCCGCACGGAGTCTTAGCAAGTACTCTAAGTCCGTGACAACGTGGTATCAGAGCGAAGGTTCGTACAAAGGGAATGGCAACCGAAGGAGACGTAAACGCCGCTAGCACCACCAACGTCCGTCCGGATGGTGGAAAGAAGTCCCACAAGGGAAAGAAGCACCAAAAGAGTCCTGAGGAAATGCTGCTGGAGCCTACACCAAGCGAGGCGCTAACATCTCACCCACCCTCGACCACCGAGGCTAGTGACGAGGAACTTGGTGAGGAGGCCATTGACGCCGCTGCAGGAGAAGAGTGGGTCGCAAGGGTTGAAGTGGCAAGGCAGGCCGTGGAGATATTAGGTCGACGCATGAACGTAGCCGACAGCAAATTCAAGACTCTTGAAGACTTCACCCTTGAGGAGACCGAAAACATCCATAAGGAGCTGGAGGGACGTCAGCGGGCCAAGTTCGAGATGAAGAAGGCCATCACTTCCTTGGAGTGCCGGCTCATGGAGGCGTTAAACACAATTGAGACCATGAAGGCCGAGATGAAGACACTCAAGGAAGGCATGCAAGCTGGAGGATCGGCGTCACCCGACCATGAGAGGGAGGCCAGGGTCGAGGCTCCCAAGCCACCTATATTTAAAGGCGTCCGTGATGCTCAAGAGGTGGAGAACTTTTTGTGGCACTTGGAGAATTATTTCAAGTGTAATCGAGTGAAGAGTGACGGAAATAAGATCAACACTGCCGTGTTGTATCTTTCCGAGATGGCCATGCTATGGTGGGGGCGTAAAGAACCCGAGATAGGGAAGGGGACGTGCACCATCAACACGTGGGATTAATTCCGCGAAGAGTTCAAGAAAGCCTTCTTCCCTAATAACGTCATATACGAGGTTAAGCGCAAGTTCAGGGAACTGAAGCAAATGGGAAGCATTCGGGCGTACGTAAAGGAGTTCACAACTCTAACGCTTCAGATTCCCAACCTCACGGACGAAGACATGCTGTTCCACTTCATGGACGGACTGCAGAATTGGGCCAAGACAGAACTGGAGCGATGACAAGTCAAGACCATAGATGAGGCCATCACCCAGGCCGAGTCCTTGACGGACTTCAAGCATGATCGGCATGACAAGGCAAGGGGCAAGGATGCGAGGAGCAGTCATGCCAAAGGTGGGGGAGATCGTGGCCGAGGCAAGGAGCAGCAGGCACACCCTAAACAACACGACTCCCACAAGCCGGACAGTCGACGGTTCGTGCGCCAGAACTACATGGAGAAGAAGGCGCAGACCAAGGGAGATGGATGCTACATATGCGGAGGACCACACGGCTATGCCAGGTGCCCAGAGATGAAGAACCTCGGTGCCATCCTACGCGATCGAAAAGATAAGGACGCACAAGAGCAAGGGCAGGACGCGAGCACGACGCAGCTGGGCATGGTTGGGCTATGCGGGGCCATAGCCAAGCAGACAGAGAAGCCGGGAGACTTCGGCACGCAGTATGTAGACATCTCCATTAATGGACGGCCAGCTCGTGCCATGGTAGACTCCGGGGCCGAAGCAAATATCATGACCAAGACGGCGGCAGAGAGGTTAGGGCTGAACTATGTTCCAAGCAACACCCGCCTCAAAACGGTCAACGCACCACCAACTCCCGTGTGTGGAGTCGCCCAGGGAGTAAGCATCACGATAGGAAAATGGCAAGGTAAGACCAATTTCACCGTCACTCCCTTAGATATCTTTGACATTATTCTTGGGCATGAGTTCTTCCAGCGCTATCATACGATGATCGACCCCTACTTCCAACGACTCATGGTCTTGGAACGGGAAGGGTCATGCATGGTGCCTCTTGTCAAGGTACCAAAGAAGGAAGGACACGCCCTCTTATCGGCAATGCAGATTGTGAAGGGCCTGAAGAAAGGAGAGCCGACGTTCCTAGCCACCATTGCAAGTTCGGGAGAAGACAATGGAGCTAAAGAGTCCTTGCCACCGGTGATAGAGAAGGTCCTTGAAGAAAATAAGGACGTGATGCCAGACGAGCTGCCGAAGACACTACCTCCGAGGCGCGAGGTAGACCACAAGATAGAGCTGGAGGTTGGAGCCAAGCCGCCTGCGCATGCACCTTACCGTATGGCTCCACCCGAATTAGAGGAGCTGAGGAAGCAGTTGAAGGAGCTCCTCGGGGGCGGTCACATCCGTCCATCTAAAGCCCCTTATGGTGCACCGGTCTTATTCCAGAAGAAAAAAGACGGATCATTGCGCTTATGCATCGACTATCGGGCGCTCAATAAGGTAACCATTAAGAATAAATATCCTATCCCCGCTTATTGCAGATTTGTTTGACAGGCTTGGACAAGCAAAGTACTTCACCAAGGTAGATCTTCGGAAAGGTTACTACCAAGTGCTCATCGCAGATGGGGACGAGCCGAAAACAGAGTGCGTGACTAGATACGGAGCATACGAGTGGTTGGTAATGCCTTTTGGCCTGACCAACGCACCCGCCACATTTTGTACGCTGATGAATAAGATCTTCCACCCCTTCTTGGATCAGTTCGTGGTAGTATACCTAGATGACATAGTCATCTATAGCGACACCTTGGAGGAACATGTGGAGCATCTGAGGGAAGTCTTCCAAGTCTTACGAGAGAACCATCTATACATCAAGCGGGAGAAGTGCGAGTTTGCCCAACAGGAGGTACACTTTCTGGGCCATATTATCAGCCAGGGTAAACTACGGATGGACGAGGCTAAAATCTGGGCAATCCAAGAATGGGAGGTGCCCACCAAAGTGACCGAGCTACGATCCTTCCTTGGACTTGCGAACTACTATCGCAGGTTCATAAAAGGTTACTCCGCTAAGGCCGCTCCACTGACCGAGTTGTTGAAGAAAAACAAGCAGTGGGTTTGGAACGCGGAGTGCCAGCAAGCATTCGAAGGTCTCAAGACCGCGGTAACTGAAGAGCCGGTCTTAATGCTGCCCGACTTTTCAAAGACCTTCGAAGTACATACGGATGCTTCGGACTTTGCCATTGGGGGAGTCTTGATGCAGGATAAACACCCAATAGCATATGAGAGCCGCAAGTTGAACGAAACCGAACGGTGGTACACGGTCCAGGAGAAAGAGATGACAGCCATCGTACATTACCTGCGCACGTGGAGACACTATCTGCTAGGCTCCAAGTTCGTAGTCAAGACGGATAACGTGGCCACTAGCTACTTTCAGTCACAGAAGAAGATCACCCCGAAACAAGCTAGGTGGCAGGATTTTCTAGCTGAGTTTGACTACACCTTGGAGTACAAGCCGGGAAGAGGCAATGTCGTGGACGATGCGCTAAGCAGAAAGGCCGAACTTGCTGCCATCACAACAGCCTACTGTGACATCCAAGATGCAATCAAGGATGGCATGCAACATGACCCCGAGGCCAAGAAGTTAATGGAGTTAGCCACCCAAGGCAAGACAAGGCGTTTTTGGGTGGAAGATGGCCTTTTGCTCATATCCGGTCGAAGGGTCTATGTGCCAAAATTCGGTTCCATCAGGCGGTGGATCATTATGGAAAGCCACGATACACCGTGGGCCGGGCATCCAGGACAACGACGAACGAGGGCGCTGATTGAGGCTATCTATTTTTGGCCACGCATGCGGGACGATATCGAGTGCTATGTGCAGACTTGTCTTGTGTGCCAACAAGACAAAGTGGAACAAAGGCATCCGGGAGGACTACTAGATCCACTACCCGTATCGGAACGCCCATGGGAAAGCGTGACCGTGGACTTCATCACTTCCCTACCCAAGTTCGATGGGTATGGAACTATTATGGTCGTGGTGGACAGGTTCTCGAAGTACGCCACATTCATACCCGCCACAGCCGAATGCACCGCAAAGGAGGCCGCTCGATTGTTCTTCAAGAACGTGGTGAAATATTGGGGGCTGCCGAGACATATCATTAGCGACAGAGACCCCCGCTTTACTGGAAACTTTTGGAGGGAACTGTTTGAGACACTTGGCACAAAGCTTCATTTCTCCACAAGTTTCCACCCGCAGACCGATGGCCAGACCGAACGCGTCAACGCCCTGTTGGAGTGCTACTTGAGGCACTATGTCAGTGCGCATCAAAAGGATTGGGCCAGGTTCCTTGACATGGCACAATTTTCTTATAATTTACAAAGGATCGAGTCCACCGGGCGCACGCCATTTGAATTGGTGACAGGACAGCAGCCCCAGACTCCACATTCTTTACCATCAGCTTCCGAGGGGAAGAGTTTGGGAGCTTACCATCTTGCCAAAGGATGGGAAGAGCAGCTTGACACTGCCAAGTCCTACTTAGACAAGGCAGCAAACAAGATGAAAAAGTTTGCCGACCGCAAGAGGCATCCCACGGACTATAAAGAAGGCGACATGGTCTTCGTAAAATTCAACCCAAGACAGTTCAAGGCACTAAGAGGCGTTCATCAAAACTTAGTGCGAAAATATGAGGGTCCGTTCAAGATCGTTGCCAAGGTGGGCAAGATCTCATATAAAGTAGAGTTGCCCCCACACTTTAAAATCCATACGGTGTTTCATGCAAGCGTCCTCAAGCCGTACCATGAAGACAAGGAGGATACTAGGCGGAATCAGTCACAACGGGCACCCATTACTGTCACCGCCTCGCACGACCGGGAGATTGAAGCTATCATAGATTATCAAGCCAAACGAAAGTGAGGTCAACAAGCCAGCACCATGTTCCTTGTGCATTGGAAGGGACAATCCCCGGAGGAGGCCACATGGGAGAAATATGAAGACTTGTGGCAATTCAAAGACCAAGTCCGGGAGTTTCTGCAGCAATGCGCCGCGATCGTCGCATCATCTGGTGGGGGAGCATGTCATGTCCCGCCACCGTTCGAACCGTTCGAGGCTAATTTTGCAGCCAAATAGGCGTGGAGGTTTCTAGAGAAGCTTGCGGAGAACTCTAGAATACCTTAGATATTTCAAGATGGCCTTGGAGAATTCTAGACAATGTAGAATTCTCTAGAAAAGGGATCAAAGTGTAGATATCTTAGGGACTTGTCATGTAATTATTAATTGCACTTTAGTCCTTAGGAAGTAGTATAAATAGAGGTGCCTACCATTTGCAAAGGCACCAAGCAAGTTGCAAGCATTCTTCCAAAAGCAATATACAAAGCCCTCTTCATAAGCTCTCTTTTGATCTTTCTAAGTCTTTCCTTTTCATTTCCGTAGCGATCTTAACATAAAAGGCTTACTTGAGCTTACGAGGTCTTGAAAGAGTAGTGAGTAAGTTGTCAAGTGCCGCACGGAGTCTTAGCAAGTACTCTAAGTCCGTGACACCAAGCTATGGACTGTTCTTCTCAAGTTTCAAAAATATTCCAAGATGTCCAGAAATTTTTTTTCATCAGTTTTTGTGAGAATATAGGGTCCAACGTGTGAAATTCTGTAATGACCCGAAAGTTATTTTTGAAAATTTTCATAAAATTGTCATTTTACCGCTCCCAATGTCAACCCGAGTTATTTTTGATTGAGTTTCAAAATTTGGTTTCAAACTTTGAGTAAAATTTTGTGAATTATGTAAGTTCTTGATTTTGAAAGGCCAAAATTGTTAAAAGTAGTTTTCGATATCTTTTAAAGTTTCAACTATTGAAATGAAATTTCATCGATTCTATCAGTCCCAAAATGTGAAAAGTGGTCTAATAGAGTTGTCGGTTTCACCATTCCCTGGGATGTTCCAAAAAGCTCATTGAGTTAGATTTGGATGGTTACGTTGTAAAAGCCTTAAGAGGTCTCCATGTGTTAATGTGGAATCTTTGTACCTATTGTAGACACGTAATTTTTGACCAAACTTAAATTTTACACCATTTTTAGTGGTTAAATGTTTATTATAAATTTAAATGAAATATTTTATTTTTATTAGGTTTATTTTAAAATATTTGAATCACATTTTAAGCTAAGTTTTATTTTTTTCAATTGTTTTAAAAAAGTAATAAAAATGAACATATATATATATATGTTTTCTTCTATTATTAGGTTTAATGAATAATCGTATGTTACTTTTTTTATTATAACTTTAGATTAGATTTTGTTTTCATATTAATTTAGAGTAGTTGACTAATATTTTTATAATTATTTCTACATATTTAATTAATTAATTTATTTTAAAAATAATAATTTACCTATCAACACCCATCTACCCACTACTCCTCCCACTCAACCCCACTACCCCACAACACCCATATTCACACGACACTACACACACCCACACTCCACTATATACTACTATATTATACACACTACAATATACATGTTCGATATAGATAGACGGAGAGCAACAAAAAAAAAATCTGCACAAATACACAACACACGCAGGCAACAAAAAAAAGATACAGCACACACAAACAAAACCATACAAAAAATCAGCACTACAACTC
>JAJOOS010011909.1:0-26111 GCA_029582725.1 Solanum chiquidenum
AGTAAATGAATGAGTCCTTATATGATGTTATGAAGTATGTTGGTCTTATGTCTAATGTTAAATGAAGATGTTATGACTTGTTGAATATGATGTGCCTAGTCTATGGTGGCTTCCTAGGAACACTTGGTGTGAGTAGTATTATGGAATGCTACTTGCATATTGCACTAGTGTGACTTGGGGGTTGTCTTAGGTGATGGTTCCTCTGGGACGACTATGTCTTATGGTGTGCTTATTACTCTATGCATATATGTGGTTGTATTGATGAAGGTTATATGTATGTTCACCTTTGGTAACCTTAAGGTGATACATTGCACCAAGTATTCCCTAAGGGTTGCTTGTGGAAAGTAGTTAAGATAAAGAGGAAGGTAATGTATTGTATGCATTGAATGTGCCTAAAATGTTATAAGTGGCTTTATGTACTATTATGAATGGTTTCCATGTGTATGATGATGTATGTGGTTTATATTGTGCCTATTGTGTTTAAGGTTCATGGAGTTTCTCTAAAAAGGCATGATGCATGGTTTCCAACTAAATGTCCTTTTAAAAGCATGTTTTTGCATGGTTATCATACTTAGTGCATTCTAGTACTAACACCATTCTTCTTCATCTTTTTACACCTAGTGGTGGTGGTGGTGGCTAAAGGACTTTCCTAGAAGTGATGAGCTTGGCTTACTATTCCCAAGTTCGAGTGTGTCCTTAAAGATTGCAGGACCTTTATGTTTAAGAGTTTCTTTAAGTTCATTGTACTAGATAGTAGTTCCTTTTGTATTGTAAGGGATGTGTTCCTCTTGTGTTGTAGTCGTGTTTTAAGCTGGCTACTTTGAAACGTAGTATTCCGATTTTGTATTAAAGGCTTTAATGAGGTGACTTTCTAAGTCTTGCGTTATATTATGAAAAGTTTTAAATTTTCCGCTATTTTTCTATGATAATGCAATGACGAATGCTTAGGGCTTGTATAAGACCTCCGAGAGGTTGAATACGCCGGTAACGACTAGGGGGTGCTCTCGGGTCGTTACAACCATGGTCCATGAGGCTGCCCATGAAGAGCAGTCTGCACCCAGTTCCTGTAATTTTTAACCCATTCTCTCATGCACACATCAACATACAATGACTCTATAAAAATAAAGGAAAATAAGGAAAAAGGAAAATACCTAATACAATTACATCTTGGGTTGCCTCCCAAGCAGCGCATAATTTAACGTCGCGGTGCGACACATGTTACTTGATTACTCAGACTTTATCAAGTTTAAATTACTCCACGATCTTCACATCTTCTAGAACACCCAAGAATGCCTTGATTTGCTGCCCATTGGCTTTGAACTTCTCCCCTTTGTTATTTTAAATCTCAATCACACCCAACTGGAACACCTGAGTAATATTAAAAGGTCCAGACCATTTGGATCTCAATTTTCCCAAAAACAGATGAAGTCTAGAGTTGAAATGTAACACCAAGTCACTAGGAATGAAAGTTCTCATTTCAATATGCTTATCATGATACAACTTCATCCTCTCCTTGTACAGTGCAGACCTCTCATAAGCACTCAAACAGAACTCATCGATCTCATTAATTTGATCCAGTCTCAGGTTTGCAGTTTCGCTCCAACTAAGGTTCAGCTTCTTCAAAGCCCAGAGTTCTTTGTGCTCAAGCTCAACCGGCAAATGATATGGCTTTCCAAACACCAATTAATATAGAGACATACCAATAGGTGTCTTGAAAGATGTCTGATATACCCATAGAGCATCATCTAAATTCTGTGCCCAATCTGTCATGTGGGCATTCACCATTTTAGCCAGAATTGCTTTAATTTCTCTATTTGTGACCTCCACTTGGCCACTGGTCTGTGGGTGATAAGGTGTTGCTACTTTGTCCTGTTTAAATCAATATTTAGCCTGAAGAGAGCTGAATACCTTATTGCATAAATGGTACCCGCCATCACTGATAATAGCTCTGGGTGTGCCTAACCTTGAGAAGATATTTTTCTTCAGAAAACCAGCAACACTCTTCCATCAGTCTCAGGCAAAGCGACTTCCTCAACCCATTTGGACACGTAGTCAACTGCGATCAATATGTACTTCTGATCATAGTATCTCACAAATAGGTCCATGAAATCGATACCCCACACATCAAACAACTCTACCTCCAGAATAGGTGTCATGGGTAACTCATGGCGCCGAGAGATGGCTCTTTGCCGCTGGAACACATCACAACTCCTTATTATGTCCATCACATCCTGATGAATTGTGGGCCAGTAGTACCCACACTGAAGTATCTTGTGGGCTGTCCGAACAACTCCACGATGACCACCTACCGTAGAGGAGTGACAGGCTTCTAGAATATGAACATCTTAGCTTCAGGAACACATTGCCTGATGATGTTGTCATCACACACCCTGTACAAATAAGATTCATCCCAAAAATACTTATCCATATCATGCAGGAACCTCTTCCTTTGTTGATATGTCAGCCCCTCAGGTATCAAATCACTAACGAGATAGTTAGCAAAATCAGCAAACCAGGAAATAGGATAAAGAATAGCGGTTAATACCTGCTCATCTGGGAACAAATCATTTCTATCGAGCTCAAGTTCCTCTTTCTTTTCAGCTTCCAACCTCGACATTTGATCAACCACTTGGTTCTCTTAACCTTTCCTATCCTTAACCTCAAAATCAAACTCCTGAAGAAGTAACACCCATCTGATCAACCTTGGTTTGGCATCCTTCTTTGCTATGAGGTATCTCAGAGCTGCATGGTCTATATGGACTATCACTTTAGTGCCCAGCAAGTAAGCTCTAAACTTCTCAAAGGCATACACCACAGCCAGTAGTTCTTGTTCAGTAACTGTGTAATTTCGATGTGCTCCATTTAGTAACTTACTAGCATAGTAAATCGGATGAAACATCATGTTGCGCTTCTGCCCCAACAAAACTCCTAAAGCAGTACCACTAGCATCACACATTACCTCAAACGGATCAGCCCAATCAGGGCCAATGATCACTGGTGTAGAAATCAACTTCTCTTTCAACAATTCAAAGGCTCTAAGACATGCCTCATCAAAAATGAATTTCACCTCCTTCTCCAAAAGCTTGCACATGGGGTGTGCAATTTTGGAGAAGTCCTTGATGAAATGCTTATACAATCCTGCATGTCCTAAGGAACTCCGAACACCGTTCACACAAATAGGTGGAGGCAACTTTTCATTCACCTCAATTTTGGCCTTGTCAACCTCAATCCCTTTCTGTGAAACCTTGTGCCCAAGGACTATTCCTTCCTTGACCATGAAATAGCACTTCTCCGAGTTCAGCACTAGATTTGCCTCTTCGCATCTTTGAAGGGCCCTGTTAAGATTCAGCAAACAATCATCAAATGTATCACCTACCACTGAAAAGTCATCCATGAAGACCTCCAGAGTGTCCTCTACCATGTATGAGAAGATAGATATCATACACCTTTGGAAAGTTGCTAGTGCATTACATAGTCCAAATGGCATGCGTTTAAACGCAAAGGTGCCATAAGGACATGTAAAGGTAGTCTTTTCCTGATCTTCAGGAGCAATCGATATCTTGTTGTAGCCAGAGTATCCATCTAAGAAGCAGTACCACCCTTTTCCAGCCAAGCATATGGTCCATGAAAGGTATTGGGAAGTGATCCTTCAAGGTCCACTTGTTCAGCTTTCTATAGTCTATACACACTCGCCATCTAGTAACTGGTCTTTGTGGGATTAACTCATTCTTTGCATTCGCAACCACAGTTATACAACCCTTTTCGGGCACACATTGCAGTGGACTGACCCAGTGACTATCAGAAAAGTGGTACACTACCCCAACATCTAACCACTTGATTATCTCCTTTTTGACCACCTCCTGCATATGTGGGTTTAACCTACTCTGTTGTTCAATGCTTGGGTTGCAGTCCTCCTCAAGTTGGATCTCATTGGTGCATATACCCGGAGGTATCTCGATGTTATCAGCAATGGTCCACCCAATGGCCCTTTGGTACCAAATCAAAACATTGATCACAACTTGAACCTGCTCATCATTCAAATCTACAGCCAAAATCACAGCTAAGGTGTTGTTAGCTCCCAAAAATACATACCTCAGGTGACTGGGTAAATGTTTCTGTTCCAGCACACATGGCTCCTCAAAGGATGGTTTTGCTGAAGGACTTGGCCTATTTTCAGATCCAGGTCCAATTTCTTTTGATCATAAGAATGTGCTCTCATACCCTGCAAAGCATTCACGGTCTCTACATAGTCAGACCGGAAGTCAGCTTCAAAATTCATCAGCACTGCAACTAAGGTTTCGACAACCATCCTCTCTTTAATGGATGGTCCCATTTCTTCTTCATAAAAAAATGTTATCCCAGACACCACATTCATGTCTGGTGGCTGCTTCATGGACCTGCAAATATTAAACTTTACCTCTTTTTTGTTGAGTCTGAATATCAGTTCTCCTCGCTCAACATCTACCAATGCTCACTCTGTGGCCAGAAATGGTCTTCCCAAAATAATGGGAACCTCAAAATCCACTTCGCAATCCAAAATCACAAAGTCTGCCGGAAAGATGAACGTGTCCACCTTTACAAGTACATCATGTAGGATACCCATGGGTCGCTTCACTGACCTATTTGCCATCATCAACCTTATGGATGTAGGTTTTGGTACTCCTAACCCTAGTTTCTTGGAGATGGCCAGCGGCATCAAGTTTATACTAACCCCTGGATCACACAAGGACCTTGCAAATTTGATTGATCCAATAGTGCATGGTATGCTGAATGCACCTGGATCCTCCTCCTTCTGCCCCAGCGACCTGGTAGCAATAGCACTATAGTGATGAACATGGTTAGTCAAATCAATACTCGTCGCTCAATTCTTAGTAACCAAGTCTTTCATGAACTTGGCATATCCTGGCATTTGCTCAAGGGTTTCCACCAATGGTATGTTTATGGACAGCAGTCTCAGCATGGTGATGAGTTTAGCGAATTTCCCATCCTCAGCTTTCTTTTTAAGCCTTTGAGGGAAAATAATAGGTAGTCTTGGTATTTGCTATAACAACAAGGTTCTCTTAACCTCTTTTTCTTTCGCTCATGCTAGTTTGGCTACTGGTTGAGAATCCTGCAAGTCATCTACTTGCTTAGTTTCATCCTCCTCTCTTCCAGCTTGCTCCAACCTGCTCATATTTAGTGCCTGCAAAAATTTAGTCAGTGAGAATCTTACCACTCCTAGTAGCGATAGCCATGCATTGCCCGTCCTTCTTCGGATTTTGGATCATGTCACTAGGTAGTGACCCATTCTTCCTCTGATTTAATGAGGCTGAAAGTTGCCCCTACTGCTGCTCAATTTTCTTGATGGAGGTGGTGTGAGAGTCTACCAGTTGACTCATACTAGAGAATTCACCTTTCATCTCCTTCACCCCTACATCCGATGATTCAACTTTCTGGAGTACCTTGGCCAACATGTCTTCCAGCTTAGACCTTTTGGATCTGCCACTTGCCCGATCTCTATTTCCTGGGGCCACAAACACACCACTGCGATCATTCATGTACCCATCTCTGTTCTGCCAGTTTCCCTACTCTCTATTTGTTAGCCTATCATACTGTCCTTCCCTTTAGTAGTTCCGACCCGCATTTCTAGAATTGGAACCCCGGTTTCCCGAGTTATATTTCTGGAAACCTCCTTGATTTCCCAAGTAATTAGCCTCCTCATCTAGATCAATATCCTGATCTTCATACCTATTTGGTTGTCCCACATCATTTACCTTTTCAGACTTTGAGACAATGTGCTTTGTAGGTAGATATTTATGGGTCCTCATGTGAGCCATGTCCTGATCCCTTTCTTCTTCCCTCTTCTTTTATTCAGCTGAAAGTTCATAAGTATACCTAATATCTCTTACATCTACATCTATGGTGTACCATGCCCTATTATTCTTTGACACCTTGTCCATCAGTTGCATGCTCTATGAGAATGGCTATCTCATAAAAGATCCTCCACACGCTGCATCAGCAACATGTTTAGTAACACCATTTAAAGATTTGTAAAATGCCTATGTTAGATGTCTCTCAGTGAGACCATGGTTTGGACACTTCTTCATCTTTTGGCTAAATCTCCACCAGGTGTCATGCATTGCTTCTCTTGGAAGCTGCTTATGGGCACTTATCTCGTCTATCATTTGTAGCTCTTTAGATTCTGGAAAGAATCGTTTCAGGAAAGCTTCATTCAGCTCAGTAAAAGTCCCGATTTAGTCATCAGGCATCTCATTCAACCAGTTGGTTGCTTCTCCAGTAAGAGACAAAGGAAACAACCTCAGTCTCATCGTTGTTTGGTGTACTCCAGGAATCTGTTGTGATTTGCAAATCTCCACAAGTTCATCAGTCTTGGTTTGTATCATCACCAGCTCCACCCTGAACATACCCTTCAGATTCAGCAGTTGAATCATAGTGTTGGTGATTGTGAATTTAACGCCTGGAGGTAGTGCAGGTAACACTATCGCTCCAGTGGCTCCAGCTCCATCTAAGTCTAAATCACCTCCTCATACAACATGTGATCTGGATGTTGTGCTCTACCCCTTGGATCTATTGGTTGGCTGTGGGGAGGAATGATTCCATCCACTGTTATGTTTTCCTCCACTGCCCTAGGTTTGTTGTTCACAACATTCGGCTGAATACCTCTTGCAACTGTTTCAGCTTCCAATCCAAATCTTTGTCTCTGCTCCTGAAGTTCTTATCCGTTCACCATTTTACAGATTGGTTTCTGGAGTTCTGAATTATATGGGACTAATCGGGCTCCCTTACGTCTGGTATTTGGCATACACAATCAAACTCACTTGAAAGAGACACAGACAAAGAACAAGACGTAAGATTAGAAAATCTAACTACACTTAGACTAAAATCTAGTAAAACGCTTCTGAATTAATATTCCTCGACAGCGGCGCCAAAATTTGACACATCCAAACTTACACCTCAATTAACAGATATAAATGGTAGAAGTCAATTTATACAACTCAACGTGAGTTGAGGTCGATTCCACAAATATTTTCTTTACATAAATGATTTCACTGTCGCGTTTTACTAAAATGTCGTTATTATTTCCTAAATAAACAATTACTGAAAGTAAAATGGGTTTAGCGTTAACGTTTTGGTAACCAAAGTTGTAAAGTAAAGTCTAATTCAACAATGAACAAATTATTAGTTTTGAAATGTTTCAATAATTACTGAAACTAGGATTGTGTTCCCTATAACGTTGCATATGATCTTCTTCAATAGTTGAGTTTCAAGCAATTTACCTCTACAAAGTACATGTGAGTTAGCTATATTTGACACTTCTCAGTCTACTCAGATAATCTTTACTCAATTCCTCTCGGTCCTAGAGTGTTACATGATTTACCCTCGCTTACACTAGAGTTAAAGTTCTTTTCTTTCGAACTAAAACTTTGACTCTATTTAGTTAGATTAGTTTAGCTTTTTCCTAACTATCATTTTTCTCTCGAACGAATGACAGATACAGGCTCACTCTAATGCGTGAACTCATCGGAATACACGAATAACAAAAACTAAACTACATTTTGTAACCACAAATTGTCATTCACTCGTTTTACGAAATCACTATTAGAATTACGTCATGGATACTACAACCCCAGTTGTGGTGTTTAGCCCCTCATGATTTCACATAAATATTCATAAATACTTACGAGAATAAGCAATCAACAACCACTTTGATAATTCAAGAATCGAAAATCTGAACTTCAAACTTAATTCACTGTTCAAATCGAAAATCACAAACTGAGAATAATGGAAACTGATTTGTCGTTCAAGGTAAGATAAGATAAATATTAAAAACGACCTAATTAATTCAAATAAGTGGTTTAGAAAAGAGTCCTACTCGAAGTAGCACTGAAATGCAGGCAACTTGACGGACTGCTTGACTGTTTGTCAAAAGCTTCACGGTCCGTGAAGCCTCCCGTTGTCTATACTTGGAGTTCCCAAAAAATAATTATTCAATACATGTACACTATATCATCACCACGGACACCACCACGAGTCGTGACCATTACCACGGTCCGTCTAGTTGCTGTGGTCTTCACTTGGCAACTTTTCTCTTCAACTTTCCAAAGCTCCTTCACTGTATCACTACCACGACATGCACCACGGGCCGTTGTGACGACCACGGCTCATGAAGTCATTTATGGTCTTCACTTGGTTCAGTTCCTTTTTCGACTTTTCCTTGCCCATTCACTGGTTCACTTTCACGACTGGCCCCACTGACCGTTATGAGGACAACGGTCGGTGAGGTTGGCCATGATATTTACTTGGTACAACTTACTTTCAACTCATCCAAGACCTTCACACTTGTTAAGCTTCACGACCAACACCATGGTTCATGACAAGGATCACGACCCATCTAGGTGCTCGTGGTCTTCACTTGATCACTGTCATTTTCTGCTTCTTTTCTAGTTTTCTACACAAGCAAGAATCTGTCTAGACATTCAACAGACAGATCAAATCTTTCATAAATACACTCGATTCGAGTATTAATCCTTAGTTTTCAAGCATCAAATGTGCCAAGATTTAGCGGCACATCAAAGACACCGAGAGGCCCCATACAAGAAACTTAGCATTCATCATACTAGATAATAAAATATAAGGGATTGCAATGACAATTTCAGCATCTAAACATTTTATAGAGAAAAGCGAAAGTCTAAACATTATCTCAAAGCCATCTAGTACATAAGAATGATTGGGGCGTAGCCCGTACATCATGTTCCAAAACTGAAAGTAAAGAAAAAAGGGAAACAAACGCTCATTCCTCGGAACATGCGGACTCACCAATATTCAATCTTCTAGATGAGATCTTTAACCACAGAGCTGTGAATCTGTAAGATCGGTCCCTACATTTGGGGAAAATGTAGGCAAGTGTATGTGTTAGTACAAATATGTATTAAGTAATATAGCCATGCATGAAGCGTAAAAATCATGATAAAAGGTATTTTCATACTATACCATAACCAATTTAAAACATGATACGAAAGAGTTAGAAAACATAGTTAATACACATGGTCAATGCAAGTGGATATCGTCTTACAACACATGTGAGATACTTATGAAGTAACCTTTATTCATTAATGTAGGAGAATTACCTTTAAACGACATGTAAGACCATGTGAGCTATTAACATGGAATCCGGTTTCTCCAACACTAAAAAAGGGTGTCCTACTTTCTAAGGTAGGACAATGAACTTCTAGCTTACATGGATCCACTAGCTAATGTCTATCTAGAAAATCCTATGTTGGCACAAGTTTATGGGACATGGGTAATCGCCACTTGTCCACTTGGTGGTAAGCTTAACTCCCACGGAATATCTATTGTTCTCTTTCATCTTTTCATTAAGAGACTTGGGTAATCATCTCTTGTCCTTACATCATGTGACATGGGTAATTGTCTTTTGCCTTTCATTAGAGGTCATGGGAATTCGCCTCTTTCCTAATTCTTAGAATAGATCCTTAACTTTAATTCATTTTAGATGTGAAGACCTTTGAACCTTAGAATTCTTTTATGTGAGAAAATCTTTCAAATTCATGCATGAAGTAGTTATGTGAGCAATCCTTTCACATCAATTAACCACGACAACAACATATAGGCTTTTAATCTCAAAGAAATTACATCATATCTCATCAATTCCATCAGAACATGCATAATTCCATAAATTCACTTTTTATAGTGCAAAACCCCACTTTCAATCATCAATATCTTGAAAACATGGGTTAGACATGGGTTCATGGGGATTCATATTAAAATCATGAGATTATATCAATTCGTGCATAAGAGTTCATAAATCAACTAAGTAAATTAACATTGAAAGGAACCCATGAAATGGAAGAAAACTCTAACTCAATTGGAGATTACCACTTTGTAAATTGGAGAATTTAGGAATTCCGTGGAGGAAAGTGCTCTTAGGATGAAAACTATGACTCATACGTTGAACGATGAACCATTCTAGGGAACCATCAAAAAATTACTGAAAGTTATCATTTTTTGGGAACCTGGGCTAGCTATCTACGGATCTGACCTACGGTTCTTCTGTAAGTCTACGAGTCGTAGGTTACTCCATCTGTACTGGCACCAGATCCTACAAAATGCTTAATTTCTACTCTTTCAAATTTGAGGTGTTACAATATCTCCCCCTTGGGGACATTCGCCCTCGAATGAGATTTAAGACATCATAAAGAAGATATGAAATCGATCTAATATCCCAACATTTATGCAATTGCATAAATGCACTTATACGAGGAGGAAACATCAAATTCAAGCTAAAGCATGTTCAAAACATCATATCATGAGGACTATATGCAACTTATAGTCAAATGGGCATAAACATGAAGAAATCAATCAAGTAAACTCATTTTCTCAAAATTTAAGTTTTTCATGCATCATACATAATGAGGAAATCATGGGAATATCTAAGACACAAGAAACCTAATGAATAAACCATGATGAGCTAAATACATTAAGCTTGAGTAGGGATGGAAGGAAAAAGATGAGGATAACGGGACATCATATCGGCATCGGTCTCCCAAGTAGCACCCTCAACTAATTAATTCCTCCAAAGAACTTTCACGGAAGCAACTTCTTTATTTCTCCACTTCTTAACTTGCCGATCTAAAATCTCAACCAGAACTTCCTCATAAGAAAGATTCTCAACTTCCAAACCTTCTATGGGAATTATAGATGTCGGATCTCCAACACATTTCTTCAACAAGGAGACACGAAAACCTGGATGTACGAATGCAAACTCATTAGGCAATTCTTGTTCATAAGCAACCTTACCAATTCACCTCAAAACCTGATATTAACCCACATAATGGGGACTAATCTTCCCTTTCTTCTAAAATCTCATTACACCTATCATCTGCGAAATTTTCAAGTAGACCCAATCATGAACATCAAACTCAAAATCTCTTCTTCTAACATCAGCATAGGACCTTTATCAACTCTGAGCCGTTTTCAACCTTTCCCTAATAAGTCGAATTTTGTCCATAGCCTCATGTACCTATTCAAGACCTGTCAAAGCAACTTCACCCACTTCAAACCAACATATAGGAGATCTACATCTCCTACCATATAAGGGCTCAAATGGAGCCATGCCAATACTTGAGTGGCAGCTATTGTTATATGCAAACTCTTTCAAAGGCAAGTTATCATCCCAATTACCCTTCAAGTCAATTACACATGTTCTCAACATATCTTCCAAAGTATGGATTGTACGCTCCATTTTCCCATCGGTTTGTGGATGAAAGGTTGTACTAAGCTTAACATGAGTACCAAGACCTTTTTGAAAAGATCTCTAGTACTGAGAGATGATTGGGTACCACGATCGACGATAATAGATGAGGGCACTCAATGCAACTTCACTATTTCCTTCAAATACAACTTAGCATGGTCCTCCGTTGATTAAGAAACCTTGACGGAAATGAAATGGCCCAATTTTGTTATTTGATCCATGATAACCCAAATCAAATCGTGTTGGCATCGGGTGCGTGGTAAACAACCAATGAAATCCATATTCAAATCTTCTCACTTCCAAGTAGGAATACTAATGTCTTGGGATAGACCTTTCAGTTTTTTATGCTAAACTTTCTCTTGTTGACAATTACGACATTTAGCTACAAACTCCGCAATATCCTTCTTCATCCCATTCCTCCAATAGGTTTCCCGCAAGTCATGGTACATGTTGGTGGCTTCCGACTGAATAGAATATCGAGAACTATGGTCTTCTAACAAGATCTTCTCTCTTCAGTCATCAACATTAGGAACACCTTGATATCTAAGTACCCATCTCCCCCTTGGGAGAAATCATCTACAGACTCTTAAAGCACCATTTCTTTTAATTCACCCAAAATTTGATCAAGACCTTGGTTGTCCTTCACATCCTCTACAAAAGATAATTCTGAAACATTGTGAACCGTAACACCACACTTGGTAGAGTCAACTAATCGAGCACCGAATAAGTCTAATCTATGAATATCTCGAACTAACTCTTTCTTACATTCCTCAATATGAGCAATATTTCCCATCAATAATCCACTAAGAGCATCTTCCACCACATTCACCTTACCATGGTGATAGAGGACACTCATTTCATAATCCTTTAGTAACTCAAGCCACCTCCTTTTGCAAAGATTTAGATCTTTTGGGTTATACACATATTGCAAACTTTTGTGGTTTGTAAAGACATCTACTTGAACACCATACAAATAATGCCTCCAAATCTTTAAGGGAAACAATACTGCTGCTAGTTCAAGGTCATGGGTAGGATTATTCTTCTCGTGAATCTTAAGTTGCCTTGAAGCATAGTTAATGACTTTCCCATTTTCCATAAGTACACATTCTAGCCCAATTCTCGAGGCATCACAATAAATAATAAAACCATCAGTTCCTTCCGGCAATGTCAAAACCAAAGCGGAAGTAAGTCTATCTTTCAATTCTTGAAAAATCTTTTCACATGCTTCGGACCATATGACCTTAACCTTCTTTTGAGTCAATGGCGTCAATGGAGAAGCAATTGAAGAGAACCCTTAAACAAACCTTCTATAGTAACCGGCAATACCCAAGACACTTCTAATATCAGAAGGGGTTATAGGTTTAGTCTAAATCTTAACCACATCCATCTTCCTAGGTACTACCTCAATACCTTTACAAGAAAAATATGCCCACAAAAAGTAACAAACCTTAACAAAAACTCACATTTGCTAAACTTTGCAAAGAGTTGTTGGTCCTTGAGGACTTGCAACACAATCCTCAAATGATCGGTATGCTCATCTTCACTTCTTGAATAGATTAATATGTCATCAATGAACACAATCACAAACATATCAAGGTATTGTCTAAGCACCCTATTCAGTAAATCCATAAATTCCTCCAGAGCATTAATCAAACTGAACGACAATACCAAAAACTCATAATGACCATATTGAGTTCAAAAAGTCTTCTTCAGAATATCATCATCCTTCAACATCAATTGGTGATAACCCGACCAGAGGTCAATCTTAAAGAAATAACTTGCTCCTTGAAGTTGGTCAAACAAATCATCTATCCTTGGGAGAAGATAATTATTCTTAATGGTAACCTTATTCAATTTTCGGTATTCAATACACATACGGAGCAAACTATCTTTGTTTCTAACAAACAAAACTGGAGCACCCCATGGAGAGATACTTGGTCAGATGAAGCCCTTATCCAACAAATATTTCAACTAGTCCTTTAATTCCTAAAGTTCTGTCGGAGCCATACAATAAGGAGGAATATAAATGGGTTGTGTATATGGGAGAAGGTCAATACCTAAGTCTATTTCACTTTTGGGAGGAATACCGGGTAAATCTTCAGGAAACACTTTCAAAATCTCCTTTACAATCGGGAGCAACTTAAGAGTAGGGGTCTTAGAATCTATATCCCTCACCTTAACCAGATGGTAAATCCAACCCTTCAAAATTATCTTCCTAGATTTAAGACAAGAAACAAACTGACCCTTAGGCATAGAATTTCCCCCTTTCCACACTAGGATGGGTTCATTTGGAAACTGAAACTTCACTACATGGATTCTATAATCAATAGAAGCATAGCACGAGTGCAGCCAATCCATACAAAGGATAACATCAAAATCTAGAATATCAAGCTCTACAAGGTCAAAATGAGTGACTCTATGGGATAAGGAGATGGGAAACTTTCTGTAGACCCTCTTAGCCACAATAGAATCGCCAATGGGAGTAGAGATTGAAAAAGGATCTAATAACACATCCAGAAGAATATCAAACCTCATAGCCACATATGGCGTTACAAAGACAAGGTAGAATTGGGGTAAAGTAAAGCATAAACTTCAAGTTGGAACACTTTTAACATATCGGTATCCACATCATGAGAACCCTCTTGTTCAACACGAGTCTAAAGTGCATAAAATTTGTTTTTCTTCTAACTTCCACTAGGACCAGACGAAGGATTAGGTTGAGCTCGTCGACGATTATCTCCCTTATTATTAGAAATGGAGAGAAAATCCCTTATCTTGTGGTCCATCTTACCACAATCAAAGCAAGCAATGGTACCCGTGAGACATCTACCCTAATGCTGCTTTTCACACTTAGCATAAGTAGGCAATGAAGATCCACTACCATTTCCTCCTTGAGGCTTAGGGTTAGACACCTTTTATTTGTTGAACTTAGGAGGAGCATTGGATGAACCTTGGTCAAAAAACCTTCATCGAAACTTAGAATGACAATGTCTATCAGACTTTGAGTGTGAGAAGTTACAATTACCGGACTTAGCCCTCTTTACCTCCCTAGACCCTTCCTTATCTTTCTCCACTTAAATTTCTTGAGCATGAACCTTGAGATGAGAAATATCCATATCGTTGACAAGCATAGAGTTACGACATTCCTTAACCACCATCTTGGACAATCTCGAAACAAACTTACTAATCATTGCCCTAGGATCAGCAACCATAGTAGGACCATATCTAGACAATTGTGTGAACTTCAACTCATATTCCTTCACACTTATATTTCCTTGACGAAGGTTGATTAATTTAAGCACTTTTGTTACTTTCATCTCAAGGGGTAAGAACCTATAAAAAAAAGAAACTTTGAACTTTCCCCAATCAAGAGGACCCTCTTCTTCCACTCTCCATTCTTTCCATTGGATCAAACATAATTGAGCAACACCCTTAAGTTGATAAGAGGTCGATTACACCTTTTCCACCGGCATCACTCCGATGATCATCAACACCTTGTAAACCTCATCAATGAACTTTTAGGGTCTTCCTAAAATTTAGAACCATGAAACTCCACAGGCTTCATTCTAGTGAAATCCCTCACTCGAGATGTCGTTGTACCCACATTTGGGTTAATTGGGACCGCAACCTCCCTATTGTCTTGAGCCATAATAGATTTAGCCAACACTTGAAAAGCATCCCTAAACTCCACATTAATCATTTGCTCGGTGAAAGGGTCGACCAAAATTTGATTCACATTCTATCTCGCATTTCTTCTAGCATATGCCTTTCGAGTGCCCATATCCTGTAGAGCATCAGATAAGGATTAGGAGATAGACATTATAGAGTTAAAATCTATCGCTTGACTTTAGAGTAATGAATGAAGTGGAATTTCATAAACATATTACAGCCTCTCATTCATAAATGTGGCACCCTTCACACTAATGAACAAGACCCTACTCGACGTGACTTATCAGACTTCCTAGGACCTTTCTAAACCTTGTGCTTTGATTACCATGTTTGTCATGACCCAAGGTAGCCCCTTGGCTTAACATGGCGTATAAGATCTCGAGAGGCCCCATACAAGCAGGCCCCATACAAGCCACTTAGCATTCATCATACAAGATAATAGAATATAATAGATTTAAATGACAGTTTCAACATATAATTTTTTATAGAGTAAAGTGAAAGTCTAAAGATTGTCTCAAAGCCATCTTGTACATAAGAATGATCGAGGCGTAGACCGTACATCATGTTCCAAAACTGAAAGTAAAGACAAAAGGTAAACTAGTGCTCGACCCTCTAAACATGAGCACTTACCAATATTGAATGTTCTATATGAGATCCCTAGCCACGTAATTGTGAATCTTTATGATCGGTCCCTACATTTGGGGGAAATATAGGCAAAAGTATGCATTAGTACAAATATTTACTAAGCAAGATAGACATGCATGAAGCGTAAAAATCATGATAAATGGACATTTTCATACTATACCATAAACAAGTTAAAACATGATATGTAAGAGTTAGAAAACATATTCACTACACATGGTCAATGCAAGTGGACATCATCTTAAAATGCATATGATATACTCATGAAGTAAACTTGATTCATTAATGTGGGAGAATTACCTTTAACAGACATGTAAGACCATGTGAGCTATAAACATGGAATCTAGTGTCTCCCACATCAAAAAGAGTTGTCCTACTTGCCAAGGTAAGACCATAAACTTCTAGCTTACGTGGATCCACTAGCTAATTTCTATCTAGACAATCCTAAGTTTGCACATAGTTCATGGGAAATGAGTAATCACAACTTGTCAACTCGGTGCTAAGCATAACTCCTACGGAATATCTATTGATCTTATTCATATTTTCTGAAGGGACTTGGGTAATCGCCTCTTGTCCTTACATCATGTGACAGGGGTAATCGCCTCTTGTTCTTACATCATGTGGCATGGGTAATCGCCTCTTGTCTTTCATTAGAGGTGATGTATTATCTTCGCTTTCATCATTCGTAGAATAGCTCCTTAACTTTAATTCATTTTAGGTGAGAAGACCTTTCAACCTTAAAATTCTTTTATATGAGAAAACCTTTCATATTCATGCATGAGCTTGTTATATACGCAATCCTTTCACATCAATTAACCACAACAACAACATATAGGATTTTACTCTCAAAGCAATTACATCATATGTCATCAATTCCATAAGAACATGCATAATTCCATAAAATAACTTTTCATAATTCAGAACCCACTTTCAATGATGAATATTTAGAAAACATGGGTTAGACGGGTTCATGGGGATTCATCTTAGTATCATGAGTTTATATTAATTCATGAATTAAATTTCATTAATAGATTAAGTAAATCAACATTGAAAGGAACCCATGACATTTAAGAAAACCCTAACTCAATTGGGGATTTCTAACTTTGTAAATTGGAGAATTTGGGAACTCCATGGACGATAGGTCTCCATGAATGAAAACTATAATGCCTTAATGTCAAAATGTTGCCTTCAATGGTGGAATTGGAGGCTTGACTTGAAACCCTAGGTTGACTCCTTCTTCTTCAAGCTTTCTATAGAGAGGAATATTTTGAAGAGGAAGACTTGTTCTTCTTTTAAGAAATTGAGAGAATAATTTCCATTGGGGAAATTTTTGGGGTAAAAACACTTATATATGTCTTTAGGTAAAGGGTAAAATGATAAAGTATTAGGCTAGAATAATTAGGAAAAGACCCAAAAGCCCCTAAGAAAAATAATTGTCGACTCAACAAATGGCCAAACCTACGATCCGTAGCTCAAACCATAGACCGTACTGGTCGACCGTTGGTGGATTCAGAAACCACTAAATATGGACCACCAATGACGGACCAGACCTACGGCCCATGGGTCCATCAACGGACTGTGGACCACAGTCGTAGGTACCAAGTTTTACCTCAAATTTCTTCTAAGTCAGGGACTCACCTACAAACCCTACCTAAGACTCGTACATTGAACGATGGACCATCTTGGTGAACCGTTGAAAAAGTAATGAAACTTATCATTTTTTGGGAACCTGGGCTAGCCATCCATGGAGCTGACCTACGGTCCGTGTGTTAGTCCACGAGTCGTAAGTTTCTCCGTCGGTATTGGGAATGAATCCTACAAAAAGCTAAAATTCTACCCTTTCAAATCTGAGGTGTTACATTTAACAACTATAGTTCTGCAGTCGACTGAAGCATAACAAGCGTGTAGCCGGTCCATGCCAAGAATGATATTAAAATGAACCATATCGAACTCAACTAGATCAAGTGAGGTGATTTTTTGAAAAATTTAGACCAGAAAATTTTGGTATACTTGTTAAGTTAAACCTTACTCACCAATATAAGTAGAGATTGAGAAGGTTTTTGATAGGATTTCAAGATTGACATCAATTTTCTTTACAACATAAGGAGTCACAAAGGATAGTGTGGCTCTTCGTTCTAACAAAGCATCAATATCAAACCAAAAGACACGTAACATACAAGTGACTATAGAAGGGGAAACTTCTTGATCCAGTGGAGTCTGAAGAGAAAAGAACATGTTCTAATGTTGTCCACCACTAGTACTAGATGATGTACCCTATTGATTAGGGTGACCTGCTAAAGAAGTTGGCTGATTTTGGTGACGAACGTCTCTTCCCTTGCCTAAGGTTGAAGGGCAATCCGTCCATCTGTAACTTGTCTTACACTATCCAAACTATCCACTTGTACCTGCCATACACTCTCATGGATAGCTCTTAACCACACTTCTTTTAAGTGAGGAAAGAATGTGCACTAGAAACACTACCTTGCCAGTTATGGCCTTGTCCTATCCATGATAAACATCAGTACTAGAGCACTAGTAGAAGATGGGGATGGACCCAAATACCTTTGATGGAACAAATATTGACTACCACCTCTTGATATCTAATTAGAGTAATCCATACTCTCTGTCTGAGCCCTATTAGTCTCTCTAGTACTCTCCTTAAGCTTCTCATCTGTAGTCTTTTGAGCATGATTGATCCACTAGGATATGTTCATATCCTTCATCAAGTTCACAGTATTGCACTCCTAGATAACGTTCAAGTTATCCTCAGAATAAGTAAGAGAATAAACGGTCGTTAGCAATAAATACTCAAAAAGAGTTGGGGTTGAACCGCACATGGAGGGATATAGTGCAAATAATTCAATTAGGAAAATAGGAATGTGACCTATTATTTGTAGACATTAGAAAAATGGTGGATAATTTCACCAATTTTAATGAAAAAAGTTATGAATCAATTATCATCGTAAAACTAAAAAAATAGGGGGAAACAATTAAGAAATAATCTAGGGGTGTGGAGGTTAACATTGACGTAATAAAATGGATCAAGGTGCTTGCCCAAATATTACTATACAATCAAGCATAAGTTGGGGTATCATTATTGATACTAATCTTCTTTCGATCTCAAAGTATCATGGCACAAAATCTCCTTTCGGTTTCATTTAAGCAAATTTCCACTTAACCCATTACTTTATATTAATCCTTCTTTCAAGCAGATTTAGCAATAATGATGAGTCTATAAATCCTTTCAGAATCAAATGTAGAAATCAAATCCACATTGCAAGTATCAATCCATCTAACCACTTATATTAATCACTTTCGGTAATCAATCGAAGATCTGACCTAGGGTTAAGTTTGAAACCTTTACCCATCAATTCATTTAATGTTAAAATGCTTGAATCCGTGATTCAATAGCAATAAAACAGAGCAAATCACCAAACCCACTAAAATACATCAACACCCAACCATATAATCACCCCTTAGACGTTGGGATATTAGCCCGAAGTTAATGTATCAATTAATTTGTAGATAATAAGGAAGAATCTTCAAGACCCGCTTTGAATTTAATTCTCCAAATGTTGATTACAAAGCTATCCAAAACCCTAAAGACTAAGGAGAATGGAGATAAAGCTAAAACTTAGTATCTAAAAGATGGTATTGATAAAAGTTACATTTTCTCTCTCTAATAAACTCTTTATCACTTCCCCACAAAATGAATTATGAATTCCTTCGCGACTTGTTCGGTGACATTAGTCGGGCTCACCTAACACATTTGGTGAA
Source organism: Solanum chiquidenum (assembly GCA_029582725.1). Taxonomy (NCBI): domain Eukaryota; kingdom Viridiplantae; phylum Streptophyta; class Magnoliopsida; order Solanales; family Solanaceae; genus Solanum; species Solanum chiquidenum. The sequence continues at coordinate 19,358 of JAJOOS010011909.1, forward strand.
TCGCCACTTAGTCCTTCAGATCACCCTCTTCATGGTCTCAGGCTTCAGGTGTTTGCATCCTCAGTCAGGAAACTCGACTAAAACCATCTATCTCATTTGGTGGGTCACTAATTACCTACTTGCTCGCCTTCTCAACCTTTGTTTTATCTCTTAAGTCTGTCAAATTAGACAATGAAACTCAACTCACATTTTCTCTTTTTGGGGATCATCGTATTCTTTTCTCTTCAACCTATCTTGACCCCTTTTTATCTAACACTTTCAAATTTGACGGTGTCAATCATTATGGCGACTCTCTCTTCTCTTTTGGTGAGCTTCACGACCCAAGGTAACCCCAGGCGTAACATGGCGTATAAGACCCCGAGAGGGACCATCCACTTAGTTTTCATCATACAAGATAATAGAATAAAGAGATTTAAAAGATTGTTTCAACATATAAGAGTTTCATAGAGAAAAACAGAAATCTAAACATCGTCTCAAAGCTATCAAGTACATAAGAGTTTATCGGGGCGTAGCCCGTACATCAAGTTCCAAAATTAAAAGTAAAGACAAAAAGGAAAATCAAGCTCAGTCCTCAAAATATGAGGACTCGGCCAACTTTAATATTCTATATGAGATCCTAGCCACGGAAGTGTGAATCTGTAAGGTCAATCCCATCATTTGGGATGTCACGACCCAAGGGTACCCCTTAGACATGACAAGGCACACAGAACCCTGAAAGGCACCATGTAAGCCACTTAGCATATCATAACATAAAGCAATAGAACAATAAGAGTAAAAACACATTTAAGTCCAAATGTTCTTTATAGAGGAAAGCGGAAGTCTAGACCTATTTCAATTAGCCATCTATTACAATACTTTAGTCAAAATATGGTCACAGCCCAAAACAACATAATCCAAAAATGAAAATACAAGAATGAAACTCAAAGTGAATCTCCCGTCCTCGAATCATGAGGACTCACCACAAGCAAGGAGAATAGTCAAATCCAAGCTCGAATCAAATGATGACCTCCTTAAGAACCGGACCCTACACTTTGGAAAAATGTAGGAAAATATGGGTTAGTACAAAAATGCACTAAGTATGATAGCCATGCATAAAAACCTTGAAAATATGATAAAAAGGGACAGTTTAGTTGAAGAGCATGCACTTAACCAATTTTAAGAATCATCATGAAGAATAGTTTAAAAGCATAAGTCATAAGCATATTCAACATATAAATCACCATAACATAATGGAAACATACCATAAATACCCTCAAAGCATACTTGTGCAATGCATGCATAAGATCTCATAATCCCACCCATACTAAGTAAATCTTCTTGAGTAACTAAAGTTCATATTTCATGTTCTTTTTCATACTATCATAAAGGAAGATTAGCCTTAACCGATATAGACAATGTGAGCTAAACATGGAATCCGGTGTCTACCCCACACCGAAAAGGGGTTGTCCTAGTTGCCTAATGTAGAACAATACTCTTAATGTAGGTGGATCCACTATCTAAAGACCTATGTAGGCACATAGTTATGGGATAAGGCGATTGCTTCTAGGAACCCAGACTCAACTAAGGTAGAAGGTTTCCATCTCATGAGATACATACTTTGGGAACCCGGACTCAACTATGCTAGAAGGTACCCATTGGGAAAGCTGGACTCAACTAGTGTAAAAGCTTCCATCTCATATTCATATCCACTCAATGCTAAGCATTAATTCTAATTGAGTTCATATTAAGGATTGACTTAAGTTCATAATTATGGAAGAATGTCTTGACACTCAATCCAACATAACTCATGCTAAAGCTCATAGATTCAATAAGTAAGACTAGTCTTCCAACCTTAGAATCACTATATGTGACAAACCTTTCACATAATATCATATTCATACATAAATGTGTACATGAGGATAATCATCGAACAACACAACAACTCAACAACTCGATCATAATCACATTCACTTTACTCTCAGAGTGTTCATAAAGCATATACATAAACCTCCAAATCATGCAAAATTCTCATGCTTTTCCCTTCAAGGACCATAGATAATATTCAGCCAACACATCTAGAATTACTACATTATACATGGATGATAACATAATTCAAGTAGTTCAATTACCACATGCATAATTCTAGAATATTCTACTTGCATCAATCAATACCCACACTTTGAGATCCAATTTAGGAAAATAGGGGAATTCATGGATTCTTGGGAAATTCAAAATAAAAACATATAAAATCATCAATATATCCATAATTCAATCATTAAAAATGAATTTGAAAGGGATTCATGAGATTGAAGTCAAACCCTAACTTTTGGGATTTCTAACTTTGAAATTGCGGGTTTTGGAGGGGCTCCATGGATGAAAACTATACATGGATGAAGGACTACCATACCTTAGTTATGATTCTCCAAAGAAATTGAGTTAAAAGGCCTCCTTCTTCAAACCCTAGCTTGATCTTCTTCTTCCTTGGAGTTCTAGAGAGAGTTTTGGGTGAAGTTGGTTTTTGATTTGTGAATTTGGAAATTATAATTTGGATGACTTAGTTTAGGGACTTAAAAACCTTATATAGTTAGTCTGATTTAGATTAAAACGACGTCATTTAATGTTAATTAAAACTCCAAAACACCCCTAGACTTAACCCCCAAGACTTAACAAAAAAAACTATTTTCAAGCCTTAACCCACGACTCCACGACCCACGGACCGTGGGTGGGACCACAACCCATCATGGTTGGGCATGGTTCATGGTCTGGAGCTTGAAAAAGGAGGGCTTTACCTACAGAGCTGAGCCATGTTGCGTGTACCCATCCACGAGGTGTGGGTCCTGCTCGTGGCTACTGCCTTTGGCAGATGCCAAGGAGGCCTCACCCACGCTGCCCACCTAAGGGGCGTGGGTCCGTCCACGTGGCATGGGTGGCCTTGTGGGAGGTGCTGAATTTTGGGCAGTCCTAGGGTCCTCCTCAAGTACCCTTGGTTGGTCCTTAGGGGGATCGTACCTTGACGTTTAGACCGAAAATCATATACATTGAGTACCGGGAGTTATTTACGAATCTAACCCTTACATTAGGCTCTAGTTTAGTCTACTAGTTTCCGGAATGTTACATTATCTCCCCCTTGGGAATATTAGTCCTTGAATGATGATCTAGACACCTTACGGAATTAAAAACTCATGACTAGCAGCCCATTATTCATGAAACATCAAAATAATGCACAATTCAAAGGAGGACTTTTGCCGACTTTGGGCCGTCTTCAACCTCTCTCCAATTAGTCGAACTTTTTCAATGGCCTCATAAACTAGTTCGGAACCAATTAGAGAAAATTCACCTACTTCAAACCAACCAAATGGATATCTACACCTCCTACCATATAGTGTTTCAAACGGAGCCATGGCAATGGTTGAGTGGTAACTATTGTTGTAGGCAAAGTATATCAATGGGAGATGGTCATCCCAATTACCCTTGAAATCTTTAACACCTGCCTTCAACATGTCCTCAAAGGTTTGAATGGTGCACTCCGCTTGACCATCCATTTGAGGGTGTAAAGCGGTACTAAGCTTAACTTTGATACCAAACCCTTTTTGGAATGCCTTCCAAAAGTGTGAAGTAAGTTGAGTACCCCAATCTGAAATGATAGATAAGGGAACCCCATGCAACTTTACTATCTCATTGATGTACACCTTGGCATAGTCTTCCGCCAAAAATGAAGTCTTGACGGGAATAAAGTGAGCGGATATTGTCATCCTATCCACAATGACACAAATAGAATCATGTTGCCTTCGAGTACGAAGCAAACCCACAACAAAGTCCATATTCATATCGTCCCACTTCCAAGTGGGAATATCTATATATTGGGACAAACCTCCTGGTTTTTGGTGTTCAGCTTTAACTTGTTGGCAATTCGGACATTTGGCCACAAAACCTGCTATATCCTCCTTCATGCCACTCCACCAATAGACTTCCCGTAGATCACGTTACATCTTAGTGTCTCCCGGATGAATAGAATACCACGAACCATAAGCCTCTTCTAAAATTTTCTCCTTTAAGCCATCAACATCCGAAACATATAATCTACCTTGGTACCTAAGCACCTCATCTTTCCCTTAGGAGAAAGCCTCAACGAACTTGTTGAGTACCGGTTCTTTCAACTCCATTAATATGGGATCAAGGCCTTGTTTAGACTTCACATCAACCACAAAGGAAGATTCGGAACTATGATGGACCATGACACCACCCTTGGTGGAATTCACTAGTTGGACACCTAATCGTGCCAACCTATGCACATCACGAACCAATTCCTTTTTCTTATCTTTTACATGAGCCACACTACCCATGGACATTCAACTTAGGGCATCAACAACTACATTGGCTTTGCCGGGGTGGTAAAGGACACTCATGTCATAATCCTTTAAAAGTTCTGACAAAAATTCAAGTCTTTTTGGATAAACACATATTCAAGACTCTTCTGATCGGTGAAAACATCTACATGGACCCCATATAGGTAGTGCCTCCATATTTTCAAGGCAAACACCACCACCGCTAATTCGAGATCATGACTCGGATAATTCTTTTTATGGATCTTAAGTTACCTTGACGCATAGGCAATCACTTTACTATGTTGCATAAGGACACATCCTAAACCCACTCGAGAAGCATCACAATATACCACAAAGCCATCGTTACACTCCGGTATGGTCAACACCAGAGCGGATGTAAGTCTATCTTTCAATTCTTGGAAGCTTTTCTCACAAACCTCCGATCACACAAACTTAGCTTTCTTTTGAGTTAAAGCCGTCAATGGAGGAAAAACCCTCATCAAACCTCATATAGTAGCCGGCCAAACCTAAAAAGCTTCTAATATTGGTAGGAGTTAGAGGTCTAGGCCAAGCCTTGGCCACATCCTCCTTCTTAGGATCTACATCAATACCCTTGCTCGACACAATATGACCAAGGAAGGCTACAGACCTTAGACAAAACTCACACTTACTGAACTTTGCATACAATTGGTGGTCTTTAAGAACTTGCAATACAATCCTCAAATGGTTCATGTGCTCATTTTCCCTCTTTGAATAGATCAAAATATCATCAATAAACACTATCACAAACATATCAAGATAGTGACTAAAAACTATATTCATTAGGTCCATGAATGCCCCCGGGGCATTTGTTACACCAAAGGACATTACTAGGAACTCATAGTGACCATATCTTATTCGGAAGGCCGTCTTGGGAATGTCAACCCCTCTCACCCTTAGTTGATGGTAACCCAAACGAAAATCTATTTTGGAGAAATAATTAGCCCCTTGAAGTTGATCAAACAAGTCGTCAATTCTAGGGAGGGGATACTTATTTTTTATAGTCATCTTGTTCAATTGGCGGTAGTCAATACACATTCTAAGGGACCCATCCTTCTTTTTCATAAACAATACCGGAGCACCCCAAGGAGATATACTTGGTTGAATAAAGCCTTTGTCTAACAAAGCCTTGAGTTGCTCCTTCAACTCTTTCAACACGGCCAGAGCCATTCCATTAGGAGGAATGGAGATAGGTTATGTATCCAGCAACAGATAAATGTTAAAGTCTATTTCCCGTTAGGGAGAAATGTCGGGAAAATCATCGGGAAATACTTCCGGAAACTCACTCACCACGGGGACCGACTCTAGGGAAGAGGTTTCGGACTCAACATCCATAACTCTAACAATATGGTAAATATACTCCTTAGAGATCATTTTCCTAGCTTTGAGACAAGAAACAAATTGACCTCTAGTGATAGAATTTTCCCCCTTCCACTCTAAAGTAGACTCGTTTGGAAATTGGAACTTTACTATCCGAGTCCTACAATCAATAGAGGCATAACATGCATGCAACCAATCCATACCCAAAATGACATCAAAGTCTAACATGTCTAACTCTATCAAATCAACCAATGTGACTTTGTGAGACAAAGAAATAGGACAACTCCTATAGACTCTTTTTGCCACTACCGAGTCACCAACCCTGGTAGAAACAAAAAAAAAATTCTTCTAACACATTGGGAGTATTTCAAATTTCGTAGCCACAAAAGGGGTAATAAAAGACAAAGTGGCACTGGGGTCTAACAACACATATAAAAGACTTGGATTATACCGTCACAACATCCGGGGAGCTCTCTTGGTCACCTTAGGATTGAAGAGCATAGGAGCGGTTCATCTTGGGAGATTCAGAATTTGAGCCACTATGAGGGAATTGTTTGCCCTCTCTTCCTTGAACCTTTGGCATGGGACAATCTCTCACTACATGTAAGCTTTTCCCACAACCATAGCAACCATCCGTGCCAACTAGGCACTTACCAACATGCTTTTTACCACACTTTGCACAATTTTATCTATCAACATAGTGTAACGACCCTAAAAACGAACTAGTGAAACTAGAGCCTCACATGTGAGTTTGGAGTTGAGAACTTGATGAAATGATGATAAATGACCGTGACGTCCGGAAACTAGTCATTTGAACTAGTGAGTTGTAAGGGTCAACTTTAAATGGTCATATCTTTTAGCTCAAAATTAATTAGGTGGACCTTTACCTATCCAATTATAGGTCTTTGAGTCCTCTTTCCAACGCCACCAAGTTTGCCCAATTCCGACCTTGGAGCAAAAAGTAATGCCTGAAATAGTGAAGCACTGTCCAAAAGGACGAGTTTAGCCGGGTTTAGTGAACACTTTTAAGTTTAACTTTGTGGGTCCTTAATTCTTTTCCTAAGTTGAGTTCCTATTATTCTTTGCCTTTC